>MJUU01047029.1:1373-55422 GCA_002080025.1 Modiolus philippinarum | reverse complement strand
ATTGAGGTTGGACAGGCTGGCCTGGACAAGCTCAATTATATAACTACTGTAGCAAACCAGTAATCAATGCTTACAGATATGCCCTCAACCATCCATTATAGGAGAAAACACCTGACTCAAGAATAATGTCCGGCATATTTCGCCTGTGTGATTACAGGTCTGACGACATGAAAGAGCTAAATAAACACCCTGAGAATTACCAGCCACACAATAGGATAGTTAAAGCTAAAAAATCTCAAGAATTGCATCTGGACCCACAAACATTCTTTGAATATGGAAATAACGTAAAGTTAAGTCACAGAGAATGGAATCAAAATTTATGATAAAGAAGAATCTAACAAAATTTACGAAGGTAAAAGGAGAAAAGGGGAACTGTAGTGAAGAAAGACAAGATGAAATTAGTGTTCTCCTTCCGAGATCTGGAGAAGTGAAGGAGAAGTGAAGGAATGTCAGACTTTGACAATGCAAATAACAACAATGACAAAGCCTATGATTAGGAAACTAACTTCGTTTCATCAAAATGTAGTTCAACAAGCAGTTCTAAATCAGATACACAAAGGTAGTTATCAGGTTTCGTACTGCAAATGAATGAAAATCTGTACAAATCATCATGGTATATTACTGAGTGTTTTAAAAAGGGGGAAGATAATACAAGAAGAATGACTACGTGTATTGAGGAACAAACAAAATCTTTCAAGGACGTTGCATATGAATTGAAGGGACTGAACCAAAGGTTGCGAGAAGATACGGAAAGGATCCGATTGAATATTGTTTAACGTCTACTCAGCAATATTTCAGCTATATCAAGACGAGAACAAGTTTGTTGATAAATAATCTTTCTGGGGTAGTGAAAGGGCCATGGGACGGGAACTTCTGACTGCCACTGGAAAAGTAGGGTGTAATCGAAAAGGGCGAGGAACTTAGCCTTATAGCGGACCGCTCAAAAAAGAGCTTGCTACAAGTGTTCTTTAACGTGCAGGAAGCGTGGCATTTCTTCCGACACGTGGACCTGAGTTTACATCCCATCCGAAAGATGGGTTGAATATTTATTCATCACGCACAACCACGGACTGGGTCCTATTTCTATATCCCGGGGTTCGATCGCGGTCAGTCCAGTTTAGGAGGGGTCTTACCCCGCAAGCCGGAAATTCTAGGGAAAGGATCCGAGAGAGGGACAGTAGGGAACAGAGTGACCATGGTGGAAGATTCCACCTGTATTGAACTGAATTTCATTTCATAATCTGAACCATTTCTTTAATTCTAGATTACAAAACTTAATAATGTGTTTATTTTATTATCATAATTTAAGAATTGCAAAAGGGTAAGTGCCCTGAGACAATCTATTAACCGGAAGTCGGAAACTGTTCGGAGGACCTCACAATTGAGCAGAGGGTAATGTAAGGTTTCATGGTTTTAGCAGACAGCTTAGCGAGTAATGTTCACATTTTACTATGCAGTTGTGCATAGATTGGCAATTTATGTCTCTGTTGTTTTAAAGTTTATTTTATAATCTACTGAATATTGGAAACTTTTTGAATATTTCAGCTGTATCATGGCATGGTGCTACGTATGTACACATGGTTGGCCGAAACGGGGCAAGTCTCGTCTCGCTCATGTGTTGAAACCGGACTTTCCACTGGCTGTGTGACGGGTTCCACGCGTGTAGCAGATCATGCTTACCCTTCCGGGGTACCTGATGGTACCTCAGTCTTTGTAGGGGTTCACACTGCTAGTGATTTAGTTATGTAACGTTCTTGTTCATTTTTGTTTATTTGTTTTGTCTTTGATTGATTGATTGAATATTGTTTAACGTCTACTCGGCAATATTTCAGCTATATCAAGACGAGAACAACTTTGTTAATAAATAATCACTTTGGGGTAGGGAAAGGGTCATGGGACGGGAAATTCTGACTGCCACTGGAAAAGTAGGGTGAAATCGAAAAGGGCGGAGAATTTAGCCTTGTAGCCGATCATCTACGGACCACTCAAAAAAAGCTTGCTACAAGGGTTCTTAAACGTGCAGGAAGCGTGGCATTTCTTCCAAGACGTGGACCTGGGTTTACATCCAATCCGAAAGATGGGTTGTGTATTTATTAATCCCGCACAACCACGGAATGGGTCCTATTTCTATATCCCGGGACCCTCGGGGTCAGCCTCCGTTTAGGAGGGGTCACACCCCGCAAGCCGGAGATACTAGGTCCTATTTCTATATCCCGGGGTTCCCTCGGGGTCCTCTGTTAGGAAGACTCATACTCCAAGCTCAGAGGATGCTGTGGGCCTATTCATAAGCCGGGACCGCGCACGGCGGTGTTTTTTCTTTGTCATACTGTGTCAATTCGTATTGGATATGATTTGCCGTGATTTTGGATTCGGTATTCGTTTGACGATGTATTCGATCTGAATTTCTGGTGAATCTAGGAGTTGTCACAATATTTTAGGGACACAAGTCAAGTTCAAACATTGTTTAGTCAAAACCTACTCTCTCAAGTTATGAGAAAACTTCATAATTTTTTTTTGACAAAGAAGTTCAGCTAAACCGGCACTTCCATGTTTACATTCAATTCACTACATAGGCCATTCGGAAGTAGTTCCGAAAGTTTGAGATTCACAAAAGGGGAACGGAGAGTCGTTTAAAGGGTGTCTTGTCAAAGTCAAATTCATAAAAGTTGTATGAAATATATTTGTCTATTTTTATTTGGTTAGGGATTATAACAATGCTTTGTTGTTCTAATGTTATTAAATGATGCTATTAATTATTATTCGAAACCTTGCATTTTCGCGCTGGTGAATTAGTTGTCCCAGATAATTGTGAAATTTTCACAATTACTAAAGCTACGGCCGCAGGAGTATAAAAATCTGTTTGATGTGAATTTCGGCGCTTTGGTGATTCAAGAAAGCAGTTCAGTGATAGTTCCCTTTCCTATGGAAAGCACCAAAGGTACAGGAAACTATATTTTATAGTGTTTATTTTACAAGTAAGCGGTGTACTTAGGTACGATTTTATGGAGTGAATTTCCTTACGTATTTATCAGGCACTGCTGTCATGAAAGGGAGTAAATGTTCAAGTTAGCTTACCAAAGCTAAAAGCTAACGAAAGTTACTGGAACATAGTTATTTATAGTTGCTTTTATATTATTTGACATTTTGTGATATTTTCTGCTATATCATATAACGGAGGTAGTCACAAAACAAGAGTGTTTTGTACTGAATTATTCATAAGATTTTCAGCTATATCGCAAGACACACGGTCTTGCGCTTACAAAACTGAAAGTTTTGTGTGAGTTATTCATGATATCAATTGACAAATTGACTTATCCCCTCTTGAAACTGAATGTTCTAAGGGTTGCTTAGCCCATAGTGAAGATTGATTGATTGATTAGTTAGAGTTTAACGTCATATGAGCAATATTTCAGCTATATCAGGACGAGAACAAGTTAATCAATTGAAAACAAATTGCAAGCAAAAGAAGAAAGAAATAAAGGTGGAAGGGACAACCGGGGCAACGACTTTTGATTACCACTGGAAAAGGGGAGAAATGGGTAAGGGCAGGAAATTTAGCCTTCTATACGACACCCAGTGCGTCTGCTCTCTTTAGAGAAATATAGAAGGGGTCTTTATACTGCATGGAGCATGGCGTTTCTCCACACAGTTTGGCTACAATGGTTCGCGGTCAGGCTTTCCGTATTATGACCTGACTACCCCGCAAAGACAGGGCATTCCCCTATCCACCACCTGGGGACGCGCCCGGCAGCTCCGTAAGATAGAAGTCAGTTTTGAACATCCCAAGTCACGGAAGCCATATTTATTCCAATGTCATATTTTAATTTCGTAATTTAAATAATAGACATATTATTATAGATTTGTGATTCCCTTATATTTTTATTGCAGAAAGGATGTCTCTTTCATCACTTAGTGTCTGTCTGTATGGTCTGTAACGTATAACCGTATATATATATATATATATGTTTTAATAATTTTCTTGCAATTGTTTCGTTTCAATGAAATTGCGCAAGTTTTCGGTTTGTAAAAACCACCTATCCTTTCTTGAATTCTTTCATTTGCTTTGTTATCTTAAAGAACAGAGAGCTGTATTTTTAATCTATAAAATACGCATTGATTTCTATCCTGATGTTAAAAATTTTTTTTAAAAATTACCAAATCAGAATCCGTTGTCACATTCGATTGATTCTGCAAAATCATGGTAGCTGAATGTTCCTCGACACTGATACGGGACATAACCGAGATACTTACTAGTCGTCATGCACAAAATACGTGTAATTCCTTCATGTGTCCTTACAATCGTTCAAAGCAACCCAACAAATATTCAAATGAAGCTTTTCTTTACAGTAACCAAAAACGACCCTTATAATGCTTATGGAATGCGTTGTTCTATTTGATTCATCTTACCATGTATTTATAGAGATTTTGTCCCATGTGCATTTATTCCATATCCCTTTATTTGTTTATTACGGGTTGTAAATATATCTTTGGCAATATTGACAATAATAATCACTTACCTGTCCACTTCCTTCTTCTACCGCGTACGTGTTGTTATATATATTTAACTTGAACTTGTAATGCTTTCAGTATAAACAATTGCGTGAAGCATGTATCGGGATTATTATCTGTTATCGCAAAAACAATTTCGAACGTTTTTTTAAGATGTTAACACGGTATACTACGTTACAACATACTAAATAATGGCAAAATATGAATTGAAATAATTTCACCCAAAACAAAAATTTAAGAAATACAGATCACATTGCTTTAAAAAGAAACTATAAGAAGTACATGAATCTTTCATTTTTAGTGCTGATAATCTGAACAGTCGCCATTTATAAATTTCCATTACGTCTCAAAAACATTTGCCGACAAGTATTTGCTCATGGATATATAGCGGGGTTAGCAAGTAAAAGTTCAGTGAACTACTGCGACTTTAAGTGGATGAAACTGTTCCAATGATTTGTTTTTTTTTCTTTACTCTGTACTATATGGAATTTACCTCAGTATGTATGACACAATCAAGGGCATCCACGAATGAGCAGAAGATATATCAACACTAAACCAAAACCATTCTTAATTTGCCAATAGTATATGTTGGTATAATTTAACTATATATGATTTGTTTTTTAAATGGTTAATAATGGTTGATTGATTATTGTTTTACGCCAACTTCAGCAATATTTCAGCTAAACTGTAGCGTGAACAGATGTTAGTATGAAAATATATGGCTAATAAATGACAAATGGTACAATAGTTATCATAAATGTCAAACGCCATTAAACTTTATATAAATCTTTAAAGGTCGAAAAACGGTTTCTTTGGCATGGTTTTCGAAAACTTTATTTCAATGTTTGAAGACATTATAACCGTATCTAAACATCAGTCGTTTTGCCCACTAGAAATTGCACCATGCTATGACCAGGGGTATAAATGGACAAGTGTTGACAGAAAATTACTAAGGACAAAGGATTGATTGATTGATTGATTGTTGCTTAACGCCAACTTCAGCGATATTTCAGCTATATCCTGGCGTGAACAGTTGATGATATTATGAATATATAACTAAAACAGTCATATAAAACGTATGGCTATATACAGATAAAACAACTTCTAAAAGATAAAATCGTACGGTAAACAATTTAAGATAAATAGATCAGATTTAATGAAATGTAAAACTTGGATGATATAAACTTATATTTTACTATACAAATTGACAGCTTTTATAAATTGAATAATTTTGTCGCCTGCGAGGTTTGTAAATAAATCTTTAAGAGAATCAGCTGTTTCCTTATATATGTTGACAAACTTCACTAACACAATGACAACAATTGTTAAGAATAATAGTGCACCATTACGAGATTAAAATTAATTTTTCGTTTCACCCACTTTCGTTTGATGTATAAGAGCCAACAAAAATTAATTCTAATGCACTTATGTTTGTAACGCTAATTTTGATTGGATGGCGTTAGAATTTAGAGGAGGTAAAATCCACGATTTACCGTCGGAACCAATAGCAACGTAATGGCGCAGACGCATACCAAACTTCCTGTGATTTAAAAATCTATTTTTAAATGCTTTTTCCGGATTTGCATTAGAATAGAGACAACCAAACTGTGTTTTAGGATCTTCAGGGGGAAATCTTAAGATTTTACTGTCGCAAACATCCGAAAACTCAGTTTGCGACAGTAAAATGTACGATTTACCCCCTCAGACCCTAAAATACAGTATGGTTACCTCTTAAATTATAAACTGACAAAAGTTAAAACAAATCCTTTTTCCCATTTGACCTATTGTTTATTGAAAATGGTTGGATTGTTTAAACATACGATTCGAAAATCACGGAAAAGGGACTTTTTTTTTCATTCGGCATTTTAGGCCTCTTAACGGCATTATAGGCCTCTTAATAAAACGGTATACTCTACCTCAAAATATATTACAGCTGCTCAATTAATTTTATTTCAGTAAAATAAATTAAACCATTTCTGAATACGATAAATAATAAACATGTAAAAACAATTTTCAAAATATGGGTAGGGCAAAAACCCGAATTAAACCCACAGCTTACACGTCTGCAAAGGAACGCATACTAAAATTTGTTAATACATGTAATTCGTCCTTTTAAACCAAAGATACGCTGTCCACAGACAACCACATTGACGTCAACGATTGTGTCATACCATAGGTGGACTGCAAAATTTTTGCGGTCGAATTAAAAAGTTACTAAGATTGAGATCTTCAAGTGAAATAGTTTCGATAGAAAGCACTCCCAAACTTTATTTTGTATGTTTTAAGACATTATAGTCTTATCTTAACATCAAGTTGTTTCTTCTCATATGTTGCGTGGTTTGAATTGTCGCTCTTTGAACAATTTTGCAAAGGTTTCAAGTTTTTTCAATACTTAAAAGCCAACCTCAAGTGAGAATGCCCCTCGATGGAACCCCGGGGTATAGAAATAGGACCTAGTATCTCTTGCTTGCGCGGTATGACCCCTCCTAAACGGGGCTGACCCCGAGGGAACCCCGCGATATAAAAATAGCACCAATTCCGTGGTTGTGCGGGATTAATAAATAAACAACCCATCTTTCGGATGGGATGTAAACTCAGGTCAAAGTGTTGGAAGAAATGCCACGTTTCCTGCACGTTAAAGAACCCTTATAGCAAGCTCTTTTTGAGTGGACCGTAGGTGATCGGCTACAAGGCTAAATTCACCGCCCCTTTCGATTTCACCCTACTTTTCCAGTGGCAGTCAGAATTTCCCGTCCCATGACCCTTTCCATGCCCCAAAGTGATAATTTATTAACAAACTTGTTCTCGTCTTAATATAGCTGAAATATTGCTCAGTAGACGTTAAACAATATTCAATCAATCAAGTGAGAATGCAGTTAATGAAGTCATAGCCTCAACACATTGTTCATTTCCTGAAGTACTCCTCGAGCTGGTTTGTAAACCGAGAAATTATATCTTTCATACGGTTTAAAGTCACATTAAGCAGGAAAGTGTCAGTCAATACCCGCCTTTTTACCGATTTGTCCCCTGAAAATGGAGATAAAATCACATTATAAACGATATAAACACAGTTGAAAATTAGCGAAATATTCAGATATAAATTTACAATTTCATGATTATTATTTAAATCGTTAGAATTATAATGCAATTTTTATAAGTTGTTAAAGAGGAATGGCCACTTTCCTGTGAATTTATTTCCTGCAAAGTGTTAGTTTTGTGAATGCACTTAATCTTCTTCGAAACTGCTTTCGCAGGCCGTCTGTAATGAAAACTATCACTATAAAATAGGCCAACATGCATTTTTAACTTTAAGATACAATATTTATCGACTGAACTTGACACTTTGACAAGTTTTGTAGTTTTTTGTTAAAATTTGTATTTTTAGCACCTTCGGAACCAAACTATGTCAACTGGCATTTTGAAGGTTTTGATTTTGGTTCTCGGTGTCCTTCGAGTGGTAATATCTTCCCAAACACTGTAAAATGGCTTAAATGGACACAAAATGCTGTTTACAGCCATGTTCGACATTTAATACATAAAAACCCTATCAATTGTGGTTAAATTGATTTTCTTTCTAGGAAATACACATACCAGAGACCACCTTATACGACTTCGACAACATTTGAGACAGTTTTGAAAATAGCCCAACAATGGAACAATATTCACGTCTAAATGGGGAAACATCTCTTTTCATTTGTAATTTTCCCTTATTTTGTTGTACAATTTTTATATCATCGGCATTAGCTTAGCAAGGGTTATGAAACAAAATATTTTTGATTGAATGTTACGTTTTTATAAGATACACCGATAATAGGGTCTGTAAGTCTCGTCATGTGACACCGAGAAATCATGATAAAATTGCAATTTGAAAACGTTTCCCGCCAAAATATGACGTTGCAGGATTATGACGTCCGGATATTTTGCTTTAAACGTCCTATGTTTTTGTTTAAAATGTAACTTCCGGGTACAAGTTTTGGTCCCGGAAGTTCCAAAATGAAACGACTTACAGACCCTATAGGAAAAATTAAAGCAATAGCTTTAAAAGCAGTGAAACTCCTCCTAAACATGATACTTTTCAACCCAACTTACAGTATACCTGATGTATATACTGTAGATCGACATAATGACTTCTGTTTTTATTTATTGTTATTGTTTCCAGATTTCCACACTATCACTGGATTGCGGTTTAAACTTTTTGGAGTCTAAGGGTATGTCCACGTTATCCACTACTCCTCGATTTTAACGGCTTTGTACATTTAAACCAAACTTGCAGGAATGATTTAGAATATTTGCAGATGTACGAAATCCATTTCATTTTTTTTTGTCTATTTTCCTTTTTCTTTAAACTTCCATATCATTTTTCGATTTTGCCATTTTGGCTTTTGGAAGCTTCCCATTATCTGCATCTCGTTTTTTTCAAACATTTTGGTTTCTTCAATAGACATTGCAGATGAGCATAATCAACACTTAATAAACACTTTTTCCTTTAACAAAATAACGAGATACATGAGTATGTGAGCTGTTAAAAGGGATGAATTTATAATCTAAAATATGACCTAAAGCACAAAAAAAACATGGCAAAATAAAAGAATAGAAACAATAAAAAGGTCGACCGATATATTTCGACAAATCTGTCGTCTACGAGTGGGTCGTAATGAATGAAGTAGTAGTTAAAAAATAATAGAATCAGAATCAGAATCAGAATATTTTATTGATATAAAATCCAAACTATAGGATTGTTATCAACACATACACCCGCCGTGCGCGGTCCCGGCTGAAGAATAGGCCCGCAGCATCCTCTGAGCTTGGAGTATGAGCCATCCTAACAGAGGACCCCGAGGGAACCCCGGGATATAGAAATAGGACCCAGTATCTCCGGCTTGCGGGGTGTGACCCCTCCTAAACGGAGGCTGACCCCGAGGGTCCCGGGATATAGAAATAGGACCCATTCCGTGGTTGTGCGGGATTAATAAATACACAACCCATCTTTCGGATGGGATGTAAACTCAGGTCCACGTGTTGGGAGAAATGCCACGCTTCCTGCACGTTAAAGAACCGTTGTAGCAAGCTCTTTTTGGGGTGGTCCGTAGGTGATCGGCTACAAGGCTAAAATCCCCGCCCTTGACGATTTCACCCTACTTTTCCAGTGGCAGTCAGAATTTCCCGTCCCATGGCCATTTCCATACCCCAAAGTGATTATTTATCAACAAACTTGTTTTCGTCTTGATATAACTGAAATATTGCTGAGTAGACGTTAAACAATATTCAATCAATCAAACAATCAATCAACACATACACAATACAAAATAATAAACAGCAATAATTAATTAACTACAACACATTTTACACATATTCAATTTAAGACACATGCCTGATCCATTTAGTAAATTCATTATTTTCTTTCATATTTGAGGTGACGCTGCTTCGATTTAGTATACAGGATAAAAGTATTATGACCTTTTATAAATATATAATAATAATAAAAATAATATAAATATATGTCAGTATCATTTTAGTTACCAATAATTAGAAAAGCATTTCTAAAGTTGTACATTTCACTGATTTTAGTTACAATAATTTTAACAACATCATATTCTTGACAAGTAAATAAAAAATTAAATTGAGATCTGGTATCTAGACCTTCAAAAGATGGAATTATATTAATAATATCTGAAAAAAGTTTTTCTCTTATATCAATTAGTTTAAAGCATTCAATAAGAAAATTATATTCGTCCTCTACCTGTAATTTACACAGTGGGCACATTCTATTTTCAACAGATGTACCAGTATGTCTACCTTGTTCAATTGCAAGTTTGCTATTACTTATTTTTATTTTGGTACAATTTTTTACTGTATACTTATCAATATCTAAAGTTAAATATCTGTCCATTTTGAAGTCATTTTTTATCTTCCTGTATGTCCTCAATTTATTACCGTGAACAGATTTACTATCATCAAAAACACTGCTCTTCCAATAAATTTTATAATTATCAATTAACTTATCAAAAATTGAATGTAATAGTTTACGTTTTGAAAAAGTACTATGGTTCACCCAAACATGTGAAAAATTTAATTTACTTAAGAGCAATTAAATTTTGCATGCAAATCCATCAGAAATTTTGATGTTTGCTTTATATGTTTCTTTGAGAAGACTCTGGTTTGACTCAATCACATGAAGCCAGTATCCAACTGATAATTTTAAAGCATTTATAATGACTGGATATATTCCCAATTCTGACAAAACTGCCAAATTAACAGCTGACCTGTTTACCCCAATAAGAAATTTAGCAAATTTTATCTGAACCTTTACAATTTGTGATGTCATATATCTAGGTTCAAGATTATCTACATTTTTTTATAATATTTACTGCCCAAATTTCACTACAGTAAAGTAGGATTGGTTGAATACAAGACTCAAAAAGTTTTATATGAGATGATATATTAAGAAAATCTGATGACACGAGTTTCCGTATGCAAAACACTGCCTTCATGGCTTTTTTACATAATAGATCAATAGCATTAGTGAATGTCCCAGATGGCTTAAAAATAATACCCAAATATTTGTATTCCATACTGTGACCAATAATTTCATTTTTATAAGTAAATATATCGTTTGTCATCTTTCTGCCTGATTTGTTAAAAACCATAACTTTACTTTTATCTAAATTAATTGTTAGATTCCATTTATCACAATATATATCTAAGATATTTAAGCATTTTTGGAGACCAGCAGCAGATTCAGAAATAAGAACTAAGTCATCAGCGTATAGGAGGCATGATAAATCAATGTCATTTAACTTCACGGGGTCACATTCATTATTAAATAGGCTTGGAATATCATTGATATAAAGTGAAAATAAAGTAGGACTTAAAATACATCCTTGCTTGACACCAATTTTAGAATTAAAAAAATCTGTCACACCATCATGAAACTTAACAGCATATAATACATCTCCATACATTCCCTGTAAAATTTTCAGGAAAGGACCCTTAATATCAAGGGTTGATAACTTATAAAACAATGCTTCTCTATTGATAGTATCAAAGGCCTTTTTAAAATCAATAAAACAGGCATATATCTTTTTACATGACTTAAAAGCTTTATCTATAATAGTTTTAAGAGTTAAAATATGGTCACTTGTTCTACAACCTTTTTTAAAGCCAATTTGCTCTCTGCAAATTAAATTATTTTCTTCTAAACATTTTTCTAATCTATTGTACAAAATTCTTGAGAAAAATTTCCCAAAACAACTAGAGAGGGCTATACCTCTATAATTCAATGGATTGTTAAAACACCCACCCTTAAATATAGGTTTGATATAGTTTTCTTTCCACTGAGATGGATAGGTGCCAGATTTTAAAATGACATTGAATAATCTAACATAAATATCAATATTAATACTACAAGAAATCTTCAACATCTCATTTGTGATACCATCAGGACCACAAGATTTCTTGTTTTTTAAAGATTTTAAAGCAAGCGTCACCTCTTCTGCTGTTATGTCTTTGTTTAATGGTTCATATTTACTACTCTGCATGTCTAAGTTGAGATCAATAGTAAAATTATTAGTATATTCAATATTCATACCAATCTTTTGGCATGATATTGACACTAGGGTCATAATTATCCCTTTTCTTTAATTTATTTAATGTATCCTAAAATTCATCAGCCTGACAATTATCAGTCTGTGATATCTTATTCAGTAATTTATTTCTATATTGTCTATTATTTTTTCTGATCAATCTATTAAGTTCCTTTTTGCGTGACAGAACCTCTAACCGCAGACTTTTGTTCCAAGGCTCATCACATAAGACACGACTTTGTTTGTCGGATACCTGGAAGAAAAGATGTTTACAGAGTTCAACGGTCCCCTTCCTGATCTTTACAAAAGATACATAGATGATATTTTCGGTGTTTCTAGTAATTCTGATCAGGAACTCCAGAGTTTCATTGGCTTTGTATCGTCTTACCATCAGCCATAAAATATACTTTCACTGTAAGTGAATCGGAATAGGCGTTTTTAGACATTTCATGCAGGGTATCCGACTATGGCATTGAAACTTCGATCTTCTTTAAACCCACTGATGCTCATTGTTACCTTAATTACAACTCTTCTCATCCTAAAACCTGCAAGGATGCTATTCCAAAGTCGCAATTTGTAAGACTTAGGCGTCTTTGCAGTGATGAAAATGATTTCAGAATACAGTGTAACAAAATGACATCGTTCTTCACTTCAAGGGGATATCCCAAAGCTGTTGTTGACAGGGCCTCGGAATCCGTTTGTAAACAGAATAGACAACATATTATGCGTCCAAAACGCAAGTCACAGAATGACAGAGTACCTCTTGTTCTCAATTACCATCCCCACGACATAGCCATCCGCAACATTCTCTTGAATAATTTTAAGAGCATTGTTATGGAAGACAGTTTGATGGCTGATGTTTTTCAATCAGTGCCCCTCATGGCTTTTCGTCGCGGTAAATCTCTTCGCGAGCATCTAGTCAGCAGTAACTTAAAATCTAAAGTAGTGCTGGCTAATTACAGGGGCCCTAAAGGATGTAAAAGATCGAGATGTGTTATCTGTCCCCATACTCTTGAAACCAACGAAATTCGAGGTCCTGACAACACATTTACCATACACAATGGATACACATGCACAACACAGAATCTGGTATATGCTATCGTATGTGGGCAGTGTCATAAGATATACATAGGGGAGACCTGCCGACGACTGGGTGACCGCTTTGCGGAACACATCCGCTCTGTCCGTAATAATACGGATTGCCCAGTCGGCAATCATTTCAGACTCCCTAACCACTGCCCACAAGATATGCAAGTAACAGTGCTAATAAAATTACATGGAGGCCAAGACAATAGACGTACGTTGGAACAACGGATTATTTTCAGACTAGGCACTTTAAAACCCAGGAGTTTAAACGTAAAACAATCATTCTATGACTAATGAGTCTCGATGTCGTATGTTCTCAGTGGCTGAAATGTTGATAATGTTGCTAATAGTGTACATATAATGTCAAAGATTTTTACCTGTATCATATACATTATTTTTAAACACTGTACACACAATGTCAAAGATGTTTTACCTGTAACAACATATTATTTTTTAAATTACCACCCACTCGTAGACGACAGATTTGTCGAAATATATCGGTCGACCTTTTTATTGTTTCTATTCTTTTATTTTGCCATGTTTTTTTGTGCTTTAGGTCATATTTTAGATTATAAAGTCATCCCTTTTAACAGCTCACATACTCATGTATCTCGTTATTTAGAGCTGTTTCGCAACACATATTTTGTTTTATAACTTTTTCCTTTATATCTATTTTCTATTTCTTATGCCATATTGGACTCTATATATAAAACTTAAGAATCTCCTTTACATGTATAACAGTGTTTTCCATTATCTAACATGGGAAGGTCTTTTTTTCAAATTACCCTTACCGACCTTTTCTATATACACAATATCCCAACCGGATATATTTTAGGCACCATGTAAAGATTTATTTGAAAAACACATTGAATAAATAAGTAATTTGAATTATCATTTGTTGATTGTAATCCTTAGTCCTCAATATATTTTATTTCATTTTTTTGTATCAATTTGTCTCTCTTTTCTCTCTTGGACAATTTTTCTCGATCATTTTTTTGGTTACGGGACTTCCAAATGTTGTGGTTTGTTCTGCACTGATGAGACATAAGTTGTCGAAATGCGCATATGCAGAAAATAAATTAACAGTAACTTCGGTATTTTGTTATTAATTACCACTGGGCCGATACCCAAGGTTGGGCGGAAAAAACCACCCCCGGTATTTACTGGTGGAATTAACCGGTAAATACCGCCCTGGACAATACTCCTAAAGTGGACAATACTGGACGATTGAAATTTTCAATGGTCAATTGCTGGACAATACAAATTCTAAGTGGTCAATAGTAATTTTTTTGTTATATTTATAATATAACATTGTATCTGACTTTATTTTCTTTAATTTTTGTTTTTGTTTTCTACCATTAAATACTGCCCTGGACAATACTCCTCAAGTGGACAATACTGGATGATTGAAATTTTAAGTGGTCAATAATATATACATTGCACCTGACTTTATTTTCTTTTAATTATCGTTTTGGTTTTTTTTATTTTTACAATGTACAGCCTGGACAGACTGCAAACTGTTTATTGTCTTTTACTACCTAATTAGGTTTCCTGTCCATTTTACCATAATTAATCCCTTAAATAAACACCACAAATACCATATATTTTGACAGCTATAAATTATAATTGCCACACAGCCACCTGTTTGCTAACTCATTAAGGGTATCATATAGGTAAATAGAACAGGTAAACCTAACAACTCTGTGGCTCCTTAATGACATCTTCTTAGATAAACAAATGAATAAAATTAATTTGAAACATATTAACTTTATCAACCAGTATCACTATGCACAAATTTATCTTATTTGGCCAGTTTTGCTATTGTCTTTATCTAAGTAGAATTTGAACATTAATTTTTATGATACATATTACTATTTCACTTTACTAACATTATGATTATGTACTAACTTTTAACCTACTTACCAATATGTAGCCACCCCCACACTTGTCTGACAATAGGTGTATAGGTTCAAAATAGTAAGACTTTCTTTTATTTCAATTGTCCAGTATCGTCCAGTATTGTCCAGTATTGTCCGGTATTTACCAGTATTGTCCACTGCCCCGGACAATACTAGTATTGTCCGCCTTTTTGCCAACCTTGCCGATACCTCTACTGGTGGACTGTTAGTCCCCGAGGGTATTCACCAACCCAGTAGTCAGTACTTCGGTGCTGACCCGAAAACCGACTTCATTGAAATTTACAATATCGAAAGGATGGGTTGCAATAAGGCCGTTTTCCGGCCCACCTGGAATTTTGATATATTATGTTTCAATGTAACCTACAATATTTGTAGTTTCAGATTGTACAATAAAATGTCGAAACGCGCATGTGCAAGTCACGTGATTACGTGATTTAACTAGCATCCATAACTAGCACCCATTTCAAAAGAAGAAATAGAGTAAGAAAAGAATAAAGATTGACACATTGCCAAAACAACAATGAACCCCATTTTGATATTAAAGTATTATGCAAATGATGCTATTCTATCCATGATATAATTATTTTGTCAATCAATTCATTTTTTGAAAGGAAATAATACAGTTTAATACAGATAATCCTTTGTGAGAAAACTTCATTTAAATAGAGTACCATATCATTAGATTTTCTAATATTTTCAGGATATTACTATTAATTTGTGCTTTTCCGACATATATTCATATACTTAAACAAACTATCACGTAAATGGACTTATATGAAACGATTGTGTCGACTTTAAACGCTTGATTGGTATAAGTATCAGTTTTGCTGTTAAGATTTTTTTTTTGATTTTCGAAATTTTTGCCTCGAATTCAAACACTGAGACATGGATTGTTGAATGTGAATAATTTGCGCTTCATTTGGTGTAATTGAAGGACATTTTTTGTTAAATATTCAGAGGTTTTACAATGAATTATACCAATGAGGCATATAAAACTAAAGATGCATGTATGTGTTATATTCTTACTGAGGCAGACGGTTTTTAAATTCATATATTACACATCATTTCTGTCCAAGTGTCACCTCTATTTGAAAGTTATCGGGGCTCCTGTAACATATCGAGAGGGAAACCCTTTTCTTAGAAGTCAAATTCTGCTTAAAAGACAGTTATAAAATCGAAAATATTATATATAGAGGTAACATTGGAAATAAACCCGATTGAAAATACATAGAAATTGGGCAATAGATAAACAAATTTCTTCGGAATATTTTTTTACCTATGCACAGATGATGCTGTACGGCAATTGATTATTCCACGGCTCATCTATATTGTTACAAATACACAAAAAACACATTTTATATCGGGAATAAACAAACAAGGAAAACTTCACAAAATAAATATGGTCTGCTTATCAAACCAGATTTTGTTCGGCTTATTTGGCAAATTGCCAGGTCAAAAAAAATCTGATGCACGGTATAGAATAATAGCAAAACCATATTTACTGAGAATTTTGATGTGTGTAAAGCCATAATTCGCATATATCAATCAATGCAACTTTGATAAATAAGACAGATAACAAAACAGAATATCATTAAAACACTGAATTTTCACTTAAAAAGTACAATTTTTTCAATTTTTTTATATGACTTGCACGCGGAACCAGCTTAGCATTTTGCATGCTAAGTTCTTATTTAATAAGTAATATCTTGTTACATTATTAGCTTGGTTCGGAATGCAAGGCAGGGTCAAAATGCTGTTTTGATATACCCCATGTTGACAGTTTTTTCATAGGCTTAATGTTAATTGCCATCGAGAGGGGTATTAGAAATGAGCTAATTTCACTTTGAAAAAATACATATATGGTTAAAAACTACAAACGTTCCAGTGTTGAAAGGTATCAAATAGATTATGCTTTTACTAAATTTATTTTTTGGCAAATCAGTGGGCCGATTTAAGGCCTTAATGCAACCCATCCCTTTACAAAATTTTGTTGAAAACTAAGGAGTATCTCCCTCATGCATAGCTCTGTCCTTAGCTGAATTTTGGCTTTTCTATTTAGATCCTTTTAGCTATTTGTTCTTTATCAGCTTTTTATTACAAGTTTTTGGTTACGGGACTTCCAAATGTTGTGGTTTGATCTGCACTGATGAGACATAAGTTGTCGAAATGCGCATATGCAGAAAATAAATTAACAGTAACTTTGGTAATTTGTTATTTATGATTTAATTAATAACAAATTTCATATCTTTTGAACATTATTTAGCAGGATGTGTCTTTTCCTGCGACTTCCTCAATATTTAACAGCCTCATTAAAGTCAAAATCTTCATTTTCTCAATGAATGGAAGTCATCACAAGTCCAACTAAACAGTATTTGACAGTCAATTTCTTCAAGTTGTTTAAATTCTTCCCATATTACTGAATCTTCTTTCCAATTCTACAAAATAACGAAAAAGTAGTCATAATTTACTATTTGATACAACAAATTCTAAACAGTAAATATTATCATTCTAACATTCTTGTGAGATTAAAGACACCTACTAGCAGTGGATATAGGTATGACAGCCAAAACAGCAGCAATAACACAAAGGTTTGGAAATACATCTTTATAACTGGTGGCTAATGCAGTCATGATATTAACTTGGGTCAGTGTTGCTTTCATGTCACTTGCAATTACAGATTTGGCTGCAGTCATTCTGTAGCCAATTCTTCACAATTCAATCAGAAAAATATCCTCCATCTGTAACTATCAACCATTTGTACTCATTTTCGTAATTTCTTAACTTGCATGAGGTATTCTCTGCTTTGCAGGTTTCAAAGACTTTTCCAATAAGATACTGTCTCCCTCCAACTTCTGAGCCTTTTCAGGTCTAGTTTTTATTCTTTATTGGGGTCATGCTTTCCTTTTCCTTCGATTTATAAAAATGTTCATAGAAGTTTGCCGATCAGCTATTTTTGTAACTTGAAACAAATCTCTGAGGCGCGATTAAATTATGACATTGACGGTGCCAAAACGAAATATTTCCAGAATTTAGGGCAAAATGCCGACAAGTTGGTTGAAACGAAAGCCAGTGGGGCATGAAATAAAGGTGGTCGGTAAACCCGGCTTAAATGTCAAATATTGCATAAAACATGTTTTCTGTTGATCCTGTGCATTTTTTTTTTGAAAACAAAAACAAAAAAACAAAAACAAAACAGACTCACTGAGTGTTACAATTACTGTCCTTGGTCATTTTTCCTCCCTAATTTTCCAGCAACTGTCAAAACTCGTTGTCGCTACCAGTGTTATTTTTTTTTTATTCTATTTTTCAAGTATCTTTTTCTCCTTGAAATATGGTTAAATTACTGCCCACTGTATGTAAAACTCTTTAACTAATGAATATATCAATTTAAGGTACCATTTTCTGTTTCCCCTTACTCTTGGTCTCATGATTGATTGATTTATTGAATATTGTTTAACGTCTACTCAGCAATATTTCAGCTATATCAAGACGAAAACAAGTTTGTTAATAAATAATCACTTTGGGGTATGGAAAGGGCCATGGGACGGGAAATTCTGACTGCCACTGGAAAAGTAGGGTGAAATCGTCAAGGGCGGGGAATTTAGCCTTGTAGCCGATCACCTACGGACCACCCCAAAAGGAGCTTGCTACAGGGGTTCTTTAACGTGCAGGAAGCGTGCCGTTTCTTCCAACACGTGGACCTGAGTTTACATCCAATCCGAAAGATGGGTTGTGTATTTATTAATCCCACACAACCACGGAATGGGTCCTATTTCTATATCCCGGGACCCTCGGGGCCAGCCTCCGTTTAGGAGGGGTCACACCCCGCAAGCCGGAGATACTAGGTCCTGTTTCTATATCCCGGGGTTCCCTCGGGGTCCTCTGTTAGGAAGACTCAAACTCCAAGCTCAGAGGATGCTGCGGGCCTATTCATAAGCCGGGACCGCGCACGGCGGTCTTGGTCTCAAGAAATAAAGTCATTAATTTATAGGAGAAATAACATGAATAACAAGAGCTGTCGCTGAATGACAGCTACGTAATACCCCCGCTCACTGAATCAATATGGAAAGTGTAGACTCAATATAGGAGGGAATACAGTACAAGTATGAAAACAATGATATCTTCCTCAAGAGAAAGTCATCAGCAAATAAGTAGTTGAATAGGAGAGACACGGCGTAAATCATCATACTAAAACTTCAGATCAAAAATCAAACTGTCATTACCAACACAAGCTTAGAAATCCTTCGCGAGAGATGTTCCGGACGGGTCATGGTATAATTAAACTTTCTGTCTGGCGTCATTGTTTTTGTGTCTAACGTCATTGTTTTCTGTGTTCTCGTTTTTGCCCTGTCTTTGGACTTCGATTTTTGTGAATTTCACCCCTTTGTTCCTTCGGTATTCTACTGCCGTTGTTTCGCAACAGTACTGACCCAAGTATGTTTGGAATACAGATAATAATAATATAACATTATATCAAATTGGTAATACAAAAATGCTCTCTGGATAAATTGAAAGTGTATTTCGTACAGACATCATCATAAAAAGTGATATTCTAAATTTGCCTCTGCTTACTGATTCATCAACACAAATACACGAATACAAAAACACTTTGATTAGGATCCGGAATTGACCTACTTTTCGATTAATAACAGGAAACACTTACAATGGCCGAAAATCACAATCACATGCCACAATCCACTTGGAAAAAAAGACAAAAGTAGACAACAATATCAACTCGGGATAGTAAAACTTGGTACCGGTACTAGCAAGAGCCAGTGGTAGGGTATAACCAAATAATAGGTACCCAAAACTCCGAGTCGGAGTGTTCTTTCCTCGGTGTTTCATTGTGACGTCAAAATAAATTGACTAACGCCATCTTTCATTGCACTTATTTCGACAACAATATTACAATGCCAATTCATAACGCTTCTATTATGTTTGTAAAAACTATGGTGAAAACATAGTGGACGACAGGAAGGTATCGATGCACTGTTTCCAAGCTGACAAGGCAGCAAGTGTGATGTGGATTCCTAGATGCAAAACTTCACTTTCGTCAACTATGATCAGATCAGATTGTGAATTTCCCTTGCAGATCAATTGATTGATTCATTAGTTAGAGTTTAACGTCCAATGAGCAATATATTAGCTATATCGGACGAGAACAAGTTAATCAATTCAAAAAATGTAAATAAAAGAAGAAAGAAATAAAGGAGGAAGGGTCAACTGGGGCATAGACTTTTGATTGCCTCTGGAAAAGGGGATACAATTTTGTGGGTAGAAGGGGCCAACTAAAGAGAACATCCCCATGCGCTGATTGGACAGAAAAAAAAATGGTATGCTCTTATTTGTTTCAGCGCAGGAAAGCTAACACATCTCCATCCTTTTAATTTGCAAGTGCACATTGAATGCAATTCATCAACAGGTATGAAATAATTCCCCGAGTTTATGTATTATACCTCGTTTAAGGTATGGTGCCTAAAACAGGGCACAAGTAAACAGTTGTGATAAAATCAAATGACTATATAGCGAATTCCAGAATTTCATTTCAATCAACACAACTGACTGCCATTATGGTCGAAGAACTAAGCAGGTACTACTTCTATTATATCTAATTCCTTCACAGACACTTTCAAAAAATCCCCGGCTCCCCTGATTTCAGATGGTCAGTGTCTAAACATGAGCATGCGAATGTTTACGAATGTATGATAATTTGTATTTCAAGAAGACAATATTGACAGTGGGAACCCTTCTTTCCTGGAAAAAATATATTTCGTGTAGAAGTTGGGCAAAACTGGATAAAAAATTACAGGAATCCTTTTTCGAATGCTAGATCAACGATTGATAAAAATTGTTCATCATGTGTGCAATCACACTCTGTTGAAAGTATCTGTCCGGTACTTTTTCACGTGCAAATCAATACTTTGTGGTCAGGCTACAATGCCTCGTGGCCAGGCTTTCCGTATTATCATTTGACTACCCCGCATAGACGAAACATTCCCCTTTCGACCAACTGATGACGCGCCTGGCAGCTCTGTAACCAGAGCCCCAGACAACGAATCCAGGAGCCTTGCAGATAATTATAAGGTCACATAAGAAGGAGCCATATTTGCTGAATATACCTTGCTCTTGCAATAACAATCGTCTGTTTGATAAAATTGTGAATAAAAAAAATACCGAATCTGCTGTCAATTTGGTTTCTGTTTATCTTCAGTTCAGATTAGATCAAAACATTTGGATGAATATATACCGAAAAATTTGTAAATTTGATAGAGAACAAATAAAGCAAAATCAAAATGAAACCAAACCTGCTAAGTATCGAGCCATGCGCCGGGGAGACATAGGTATCCCAAAATTTAGCAATTGCATGTTCAAAAAAATTAACAAATTAAAACAAAACAAACACAAAAAAATCGGTTTTTGAACCAGTCAGTTTCGAAGTACTGAATACTGGGTTTGTGACTACCCTCTCGGAACAACAATTCACAATCAAAGGCATTAGTTGGTACAAATCTAAGTAGAAGATTGGCTTGAAATGGACATTTTACTCTTATATATCTTTTTGTTGATGTTCAAAAATTAGACTTTCATTGATGATTTACTAATAACGGCAAAGAATATAGAAGAATATCGAAGGAATCAAAATATAGAGACATGGCAAAAACAAGAATACAGATTGATTGAATATTGTTTAACGTCTACTCAGCAATATTTCAACTATATCAAGACGAGAACAAGTTTTATTAATAAATAATCACTTTGGGGTATGGAAAGGGCCATGGGACGGGAAATTCTGACTGCCACTGGAAAAGTAGGGTGAAATCGTCAAGGACAGGGAATTTAGCCTTGTAGCCGATCACCTACGGACCACCCCAAAAGGAGCTTGCTACAAGGGTTCTTTAACGTGCAGGAAGCGTGGCATTTCTTCCAACACGTGGACCCGAGTTTACATCCCATCCAAAAGATGGGTTGTGTATTTATTAATCCCGCACAACCACGGAATGGGTCCTTCTTCTATATCCCGGGACCCTCGGGGTCAGCCTCCGTTTCGGAGGGGTCACACCCCGCAAGCCGGAGATACTAGGTCCTATTTCTATATCCCGGGGTCCTCTATTAGGAAGACATACTCCAAGCTCAGGGGATGCTGCGGGCCTATTCATAAGCCGGGACCGCGCACGGCGGCAAGAATACAGAAAAACAAAGACATGACGTGGCGACAAAGCGCGGATTTAAAAACAAAACATTTAGAATACAGACACAATTCTGTTGAACCCCCGTTAAAACTGAGTGACATCAACGGTGGGGTTAGCTGGTCCTGCTCCAATAGAGAAACCAGTCACAGCAGCGAGTCAAATCGGGGTTCAGACCAACAGGTAATGTAAAATCCGTGTAGACGTGAAATCTTGCCGAAAAGTCAGTTTTCATTTAGAACACCGACACATCATTTATTTATGATGTCATGTTGAAATCCATAAATTTTCTTTAGGGATGAAAGTAACAAAGGGTGACCAAATCCCTGACCTAGCATCTTTTGGGACAGTGTTTTACTTTTAAGAAAATCACTGTATAACTGCAGGGGTACGTTACCAAAAACTTGAAGTCATCACAACAGAAGTTTTACGGCCGACATCACGATCTTGTGGATCGTTACGGGATATCTGTTTCCCAGATAACAATAGATCTTTTCCTCTACAACTAAAGTTTGTTTTTGCCTCTATCTGATTTGACTTAAGTACCGGAGTTGACCGGAGTTGACATGTTCAACACGGCGGGTGTTTTATAAGAAGCAGGAGATGCTTACTCGACCGGTACACCTGATCTCACCCATGGTTTTAATTGGGTCCGTGTTGTTCATCCATATGCGTGGCTTCATTTTTCTTTTTTGCCCCGTACTCAGGTGGAGTTTCTTAGTGTTTCCGATGTTTCCTTTGTCCATAGATTGTTCGTTCTTTTGGTTGACGGTTCGGTTCTCGCTTACTTTATACTCGACAATAACGAACCAACTGTGAATTGCATACACCATACGATTACGAGATAGGTATAAAGCTGCTAAAAAAGGGAACGTTCGCAATATTGAAGTTAAATCATGAAGTTTGTAATAGATCTTCGTCAATGTTCTGTTCCACTACAGATAAAGTATGAAGCTCGAGAAGGAGTTTAAGTAGTCACCTTATTTCATGGTTATTTTGATAGACCTAGTGAACATATTCCTTACATGTTTGATTTTTAAAAGAAATGACATCGTCTTGAAACGGAAGTAAAAATAAAGTACTGGGCTTAATGTTTCTTTCCGTGTTAGCGTTTGTGTAAGCTTGGCCTTAAACGAATGGCCTTAAAATGTCAGCAAAAAAAAAGTCGCTAGTTGATATATTATGCAAAACGGATAAATGTCAAATTGTTGTCCCATTTTTACAAATTCATGACCTTGACCCTTGTCTCATAAACTTCAAAATCACTAAATTTCCTCATCAGGGGGTCCAATCGAATTGGTAAGTGCAGCGTGTATTTTGGTAAGTGCTGTCAAAGATGGCTGACGCGCCCCGCTTCGGCAGGAAAAGGTCAGTGTTTGAGAGTGTCTTACCGTTGTACATTTGCTCGTTGTATTCTATAAATATTGCGTTTCGGCTCCCCTCCCATCTGAAAATCGATACGTGTATTTACTTTAATACAAATAACGCTTTTCAGAAAGCTATTGAAGGAAAACCGACGAGGGGTAGGTCAAAATTTTGAACACGCCAATTTCATCTTTGGATTTCTATACATCTAACGGATTAAATGTTACGTTTTTAGTATAGAATTGTTGCTTGTTGATTGGAAAACATGCCAAAGATTTATTTTTCATTAGGCTGTTTGTCGTTCTGTTTATTTTCGACGTTACTTCAAATTTTGGTAAGTGCAGTGCGGTGTACGCCAAAATTTTGGTCGGTGTAAGTTATTTTTAAGGTTGTACGTCAGGGTTCAAAAAGTGACAAGTAGAATTTTGTGATATTTCCCTGAATTAATTCATATCATAAGAGAATGCAGAAAATAAAATATAAATTGGGCCAACGCTCACAATTTTTTGCCTTTTATTGTTGAAATCTTAAAAGAAATAATTATTTTTCCAAAAGTTTCATCAGAAAGAATTTTGATTGAATTTATATTATTAGACTTTGTATTGATCTTTTCTTAAATATAATGAAAAGTGGGGTCATTGAGCTTATATTCAAATTATTTCATGAATTGAAAAGATCTTTAAATAACTTCCTTCTGAGACATATTATGTCTCTACTTCATTTTTTCAATTTTCGTATCAAATTATTTTATAATGAATACAAACATACTGACGTAATTAACATGTCTATATTTTTGAGAAATGGAACCATTGCTTGTGTTTAAAAAATAAGAAAAGAAAAAAATATGTGTACCTTTTATATCAATCAAATCATAAAAAATGAATTCAAATGGTAGAAGACTCCCGTACTTCCTTAAAGAAAAAAAATCAAATAGGAAACAAAAGTGTGCGAAAGTTGTATCAGAGACATCTTGTTTTATTTGTACGGAGAATTTTTGTTGTTGAAAATTCAAGATAAAAACTTGAAAATTCAAGATATAGAAATCTACATAGAAATCTTTGATAAAAAAATTCTGGTTATATAAGTCAGTTATTTATCAATATTTTGAAAAAAAAAATAAAGAAAAAAAACACATCTGAAATCTTAAGTTCTACTAGAGGAAAATAAGACCTGCATCAATATTAATAACGTTTATAACACTGTAGCCAGAGAGGAGAAAATAACTATTACTTTACTATATCTTCCATTTACTAGTAAATACTCCGGAGCTCCATCACAATACAAATATTTAACTAGTTAACTCGAAGATTTTATTTATTCATCGAAAAAAAAGAAAAGAATGAAGAAAAAAATCCGCTGCCAAACAGTGGTAACGTTTTGGAGGAATAAATTGTATTTCAAAATACATCTATAGTTAAATATGTTCCATTGAATACCAAAGCAATAAAATCGAAAACCTGTCTATATCGACTGCTTGCCTAGTTCCCACTTTGATTCTTTTATTAAGGGGAACTGCTCCAAATGTGACATAAAAGCTTCCTAGCATAAAACTGTAGTAGGAGTTGCGTCGACAAACCATGTAGCATACGGATAATTAAACAAGGGTAATTCAATTTGCCCCCGTACAAAATTATGCAGCTTTACAGGCACTTTTAGAAATACGATACGGGTAGCACCATAAAATATTTATTCACTTATCAGATAACACTATCGAACGAAACACTAACTTCTGCTTCATCAGTTACTTATAGGTTGCAAATTTACATTTTTATTTATGAATTGGTTGCTTGAAAGACCGGTATTGAACAGTTTAAAATGAATTTATTATAATATTTTGATGCAGGTGTTCGTCAAGGTGATATTATTAATCCTAATATGCTTTTTGTCTATTTATTATGATTTTAATTCAAACTGAAGATGAAATCGGTTACCTAGTCTATGCTTATATTATACAAATAATCACCATACACCAGACAAAAAATTCTTTTGAATGCTTTTCCAATAAGGTTACAATGTTAGACGATGCTAACAATTGGCAGCAATCCTTGATCAAATATGGACCTGTCAGATACTAATGTTGAAGGATTTGTCTAAGGACTATCTTAACCTATTTTTGTTCGAATTTGTTGTTTGAGAGAAAGGTCTACGATTAATTTAGTTCTCTGTGGGTGTGCGTCAAGGTGATATTCGATGCTTAGATATGCTGAGCATGATCTTGATTCCAGACGTTAGTTGATGTCAATTAAACTATAAAAGTATGCTAATCACCAGCAGTCATAAGCAGGCAAAAAATGTAAGGATCTATTTTATCATCGTAGGTGTGTGTCAAGGTGATATAATCAAACCTTGTATATCCTTTGAATCTATTTATGGTGATTGCCGATAATGAAAATTCACTGTCAAGATTATATCAGGTTACTAAGTCTGAGTTTATATCTTTAAAATAATCACCAGACAAAAGTATTTTTGAAAAACAAAACATATTTCCATATGTTACAATGTTAAACTAATCTCCCAGTCTGCAGCTTTTGATGAAATGTCGTACATGCCAGCTACCTTTGATGAAGGGTCCATCCAATACCAATTGTAGCCATGTTTGCTTCCAGTCATATGTTAGCATGTATTTAATTTGACGTAGGTGTGTGTTAAGGCAAAATATATTTTTGTCTATTTAAGTTGACTGCTGATCAGGATTTTGAATTCAAACTTTAAATAATGTCAGATTTATACTAAGTCCCAGCAAATGTAGGTGAAATGCAAAACTTTGTTCAAGTTAAGAGCCCATCTAAGGACGATTGTGACCAAATTTAGATTCCAATTGGCTGTATTTGAAGCCGGCAATAAAACACTTATAATATGTTTAAATTCGATGTAGGTATTCCTCAGGGTGCTATAATCGAACCTTAAATATTTTGTTGTATATTTTTCATGAATCTGTCTTAAAATTAATATCAGATTACTTCATTTGTGCTTATCTCTTAGAATAATCACAAGACAAAATAAAACATTTGAATGAGTTTCCAAAGGTTACAATTTTAAACTAAGGTCTCGTTTCACAGTTATCTTTGGTGAAATGCAGACCTGTCAAATACCTATGTTGAAGCATCCATTTAAGGACCATTATGAACAAGTTTAGTTTCATTCTTTGTCTGAAAGGCCGACGATAAAACAGTTACAATGTATTTTATTCGATGTAGGTGTATGGCAAAGCAAGTATATTTGATCATATTTTTGTCTATTTAAGTTGACAGCTGATGATTATTTTGAATTCAGACTAAAGATAATGTCAGGTTACTACATCGAAGCAATCTTTGAATTGATGAAATGCAAACCCAACAAAAATCATTGCACAAGTTAAGAGCCCATCGAGACAAATTTCGATTACAAAAGGTTGTTTTAAAGGCCGGCGATTAAACCGTTCGAATGTATCTAATTCGATGTAGGTGTTCCTCAGGGTGATATAATCGAACCTAATATATTTTTGTAAATTTATTATTATTGAATCTAGACTAAAGTTAAAATTGGAATATTTCGTTTGTGCTTATACATGTATCTTAAAATAATCACCAGACAACATAAAACCTGTGAATGTTGAATTAAGCTCTCATATCACAGTAATCTTTGGTGAAATGCGGACCTGTCAAATACCTGAGTTAAAAGGCCCATCTAAGGACCATTATGAACAAGTTTAGTTCCAATAGGTTGTTTCAAAAGCCGACCAAAACTCGTAGAATGTATTTCATTCGATGTAGGTGTGCGTCAAGGTGATAAGATCTATTATATTATATGTATTGTTTACTTATGTTGATTGATCATGATTTTGAATTCACACTAATTTGTGGCAGGTGACTATGTTTTTCGGCCATTGTAGGTGTTTCCTGTTATCTTTTTATTCTATTTTTGAAGTTATTTTCAGGTAACTTAAATCTTGAAAATAAGCACTAGCTATCACAAAAATCCATATTTCGGGAGTGTAAAAAAAATCTGTTACAATTATTTGAAAAAAAAATAAATCAACAGAACAGTTTCCTCTCTACTACCGGTTTCACTGCTCGTTGCAGATCTAACCCTAGTTGGAGGGTAAACTAAACAAATGTCTACTAAAGAAAAGTAAGGTAACATGACAAGAGATCTCGATAAACTATCATGGCAAGTCGGAACCTTGGTTTAAAATTATCTAATTGTTGAGAGCTGATTAAAGTGAAGTGTTTACTTTGTTAATTGCAGTTCTTTTTGTTACTTTACGATAACTTTGATATAACAGAGCAGGATTGGAGATCAAAGATTTTGTAAATGATTTAGGTCACTTTAAGGAATAACAAGAAATCTTTTGATTTTCACTCTGTTAAAACTCCGTAAATAAACCTAAGTCTTTTGTTATGTATAAGCTCGATATTTTCCAACTTGATTCACAGCAGACGTGAACACTAAACAACATTACTATTCAATACACAATAAAGGATATAGAGAAAACAAACGCACACGAGACAAAGTCTCTACAATTACATTTAGCTTGGATGAACTAAGTCTTCTTGCCATAGATAAAACTTTCCATTTGCGGTTATGGACATTTTTACACATATTTGACGCGATTCGATATTTGAAATAATACAAATATACGCTTCGTTCTGTTGTTCTCTCTGTTCCTTCTAATTCATTTTCAATATTCAGGAACAAAATACGACGGTGCTGTCACCTTCTGCAAGTTAAATGTTCGACAAAAACAGTCTTTCATTTTTCTTAGGAAAAATATGAAATAAGATGCAGATATCTTTTGTAATCATATTTCCATAGAATTGGAATATATTGCACTTACCAATTTAGCGTACACCGCACTGCACTTACCAAAATTTGAAGTAATGTCGAAAATAAACAGAACGACAAACAACCTAATGAAAAATAAATCTTTGACATGTTTTCCAATCAATAAGCAACAATGCTATACTAAAAACGTAACATTTAATCCGTTAGATGTATAGAAATCAAAAGATGAAATTGGCGTGTTCAAAATTTTGACCTACCCCTCGTCGGTTTTCCTTCAATAGCTTTCTGAAAAGCGTTATTTGTGCTAAAGTAAATACACGTATCGGTTTTCAGATGGGAGGGGAGCCGAAACGCAATATTAATAGAATACAACGAGCAAATGTACAACGGTAAGACACTCTCAAACACTGACCTTTTCTTGCCGAAGCGGGACGGGTCAGCCATCTTTGGCAGCACTTACCAAAATACACGCTGCACTTACCAATTCGATTGGACCCCCTGCTCATCTGATCTTTAATCATGTCTTTGCCATATTTCATTTTGATGGGACCTGTGGTCTGAAGATATTGCGTGGAAACGGATAAAATGTTAAATTTTTGTATTATTTTAGAAGCTGAGACCTATACCTTTGTCTCACAAACTTCAAAATCCACAGAATTCCTCCTCTATTCATTAATCATTTTTGCGCAAAGTTTCATTTAGGCCACTGTTATTTTAAATTTCGTTTTACGAATCCGCCGACTTAGAATTTTCCCGATTTGGAAAAAAATTCAGAATTTCCGATTAGTTTTTTTTTGTCCGCCCAGTGCTTTGTCGTAGAATTTTTTGCTGTAAGTTAGATCTTCTCATCTGGATCACTACGGCGCTTTAAGAAATACAATTAATTCATTGTGATCTATGTTAGAAAAGTACTTGAAGGATTTCACCATGATGTCTAGATGGTTTTCTTTCTCTTCAGTCTTCTTCAAGTTTTCAAATATTCCATCAAATAAAAATAGTAATGATGCATTACATGATACCCCGCCACGTTTCACATGAATTCAAAGTCAAAAGGGGCATAACTCCAGATCCCCATGTACGACTGAACACCAAATTACACTTGGCATGTGTTTTGTGGTAAACAACTTACATACCAAGTTTAAAGACCGGATATTTCATTCACAAGTTATCAGTCGAAAACCCTAAAATTCGCAAAATTTTAAAGTTTCAAGGGGCATAACTCATGAACCCCTTGGGCCTCTGAACCCAAAATCGAATTTGACATGCGTTTTGTGGTTAACAACTTACATACCAAGTTCGAAGACCTTTTGTTATTTCGTTCACAAGTTATCAGTCGGAAACCTTCAGGGACGGATGGACACATGACTGAGGGTATCACATAATAACTCGCCACTACGTATGGCGGGCCATAAAACTGATGACTGCATACCCGTTCCTGCGTGCCCTTGTTATTAAAATTACTTACAATGTTTAGTAAAGAATTTGTGCATAGTTTGAGTAAACAAGTAACATTTGAGACTTAGTGATTAAATATAATGAGACCTCAAGATCCCGTTCATTACCATATTTTATCCACTAGAGATAGTTAAATTTTAAAATATTAATTGCGAGGCTTGCCGAGCATTTTAAAATTTTTAAATTAAACTATCGAGAGTGGATAAAATATGGTAATAATCGGGATAAGTTGGTGTAATCTTTTTCTCTAATGATCAATGATAAACACCGAGAATTGTTTTCCGAATAGATTTGGCGGGAAATAGCACGGGGCTTTATTACAAAAAGGAAAATTTATCTAACGGGTCGAAACCGGTTTAAACTTGACATATCATTAGAGAAACTGTTTACATGAGACTTGAGATAATTAAATAATGTTTGGATAGAACAGCTGTTGTTAACTGATCTTTAATGTGTCAACAGTTGAAGACTATTGATTTGATGTATACGGAAAAAAAGAAGATCTGTTCGAGTCTTTGCAAGTGTGAATATGTAGATATATTAGTGGATGGTGTTTTCTGGTTCTTTAGTCTGTTGGGATGAGCATTGTACTGGATGGTATAGCAACAAGATGGTGTGATTTAATTTGAATATCAAGATTAGTCTGCTTTTAAGTTGACATTCAGCTAGTTGTGGCCAGTTTAATGTATTCAGCATGTTTGATACACTATTTTTATTGTGGTACCTTTTACAAGCATACCATGTTTCCCTTTTCTGCACCATTTCTATCATCCAGATAGAGTCTGAGGTGTGGGATACCAAACTTGGCAAGAATACTCCAGTTTAGGTCAAACAAGTGCATGATATGCTTGACTCTTTATAAAATTTTGATTTTATGTATTTATATTTCTTGAAGATTTTTTGCTGGATGATTTTTGATATTGATCTTTGGTGAAAAAGAACAAATCAAATATTTGTGAAGGTAGATCTTGAATTATCTATTGGACAGAACTTGAAGGTTGTGTATGGCCTCTTTAAGCGCCTATGGATGTTCATCTCATTTTACTTAGATAAGTTAGTGGGACAAACGTTCATGTACAGACCTTGACACTAGTGTTCCATTTGGTGTGATGTATGACATGGGCATAAAATACTAGTACGTGTATGTTTTCCTATACTTAAATACACAAATGACAAATAATATCTATAATATCAAACTCAGTGAATAGAAAAAGAGCATTGTACAGTCTGTTAAATATTTCTACACTCTTGTTTTTGCAGACTTGAATGTTTGGAATTGTAGAATCTTTTAATTTGAAACCAATAAAACAATAAAAGTGCTTGAAGCAGTAAAAGGTATCTTTGCTACTGATGTACCTGCTTTCTTTTGGGTTCAGTGCCCGTGCCTGTACACAGATTGCACATTATATTATCCGACAGTATAAAATAATACATGACCATCAATTACAATCAACATTGGATAAAATATCAAATTCTTTCTTAAGATACGTTTGCATGATACAAGAAACCTCTTAAAGTACAAATTTCAGCGGTGAACATAACCCCTTTTCTTTGCTTATAATATTAGCACTTTCAATAATGCTGTGTTATTTTTTGTACTGACTGCAACCAATGCCCGCAGACTAACAGGTTTATTCTCTAAATCTTGTCACAAGGCAATTTTAGAAAACTTAAAATTTGTTCAGTATCTGAATCAGATTAAGTGAAGCCAGACTGATAAAAGCCTAGATTTTTTTTAAAGTAAAGTATTAAAAGAGCCAGATAAGATATACCTGCACATGCACAGGCTTTTTCTTCAATAAACACCCAAACTGAATTTTTCTTATTCAGTTCCATGAATGAGAAATTTGGAATCTCAATACACAAATTTTACTATAAAGCTATAATTATTTATTTTTAATTTCAACAATTGAAAACAAAAAGTATTGTAAAAATATCCCAGGATATTATTAAAAAACAGTAACATACAAAAATGAGAAATATGGAATCTCAGTATTACTGATAGTGCATCAGCTTTGATGTGAAGTAAGTGAGAATCGAACCGTCAATCCAAGGACAATCGCAACACCGGAAACAACAAAGATACAGAGACGCAACATAAATACGGCACAGAAAAGAAAAATTAAAGACACACACAAAGATGAAGAAGACGGACCCAACAAGAACCATTGGCGAGATCAGATGCATTGGTAGAGTAAGCATCTCCTACTTCTTATAAGACAGTCCGCCGTATTGAACATGTCAAATCCGGTAATAAACTCATGTGAAGACATGAATTGTGATAACAATACACAAATTTTACTTTAAAGCTGTAATTATTGATTTTTAATTTCAACAATTGAAAACAAAAGTATTGTAAAAATATCCCAGGATATTATTAAAACACAGTAACATACAAAAGTTTCTAAAATTACCACAATTTGGGAGGATTTCAGTGTTAGCAGAAAAATCTTTGGGTCACAATTTATAAAATGGAAAATTATACGAGGGAGGTAAAAAGTGGCATTACTAAATACGGTCCTATAAAGAAAATAAATATATTGATATCAATGCTGACTAATCGCTATATAAACAACGAATGTCCTAAATACTGCCTCAATCAACACTAATTAATCAGTCTAATTATCATGTTATCCTTTCACAGTGCTACTGAGGTAGTTTGACATATGCAGACATTTGTTAACAATTTGTGAAAACATCGTGTTCCTCCCATAACGAGATATTTACCACACACTGTGTTACCACACTTTGACTATTCAAGTTCAAATTTTCCCGCCCAATGATTGATATAACTATATTTTTACATATCCATGAGCATGTGTAGATATTTTGTAATCAAACCATCGTGAAAAACATTGGGTGCCCTGCATACAGTCATGGCATACGGCCAAGATAATTTTAATTGGCATGCTTGGGAATATATATAAATAGTAACATCCGATCGGTTTGTAGGGTTTTGATGAGGTATTCTGAGACCTGACTTTACGTTTTAGAAAAGGGGGAGGTCTTTACCATTTGCAAAAAATATCCATCCTAGTAACATTTTCATACCAATGTTATTTCTTCCAACTTGTTGATTCTTTTCTGCACTACTGTTGCTTTCTTTTGCACAAGAAAGTCTTTACAAGCACGTTTATGGTATGAAAATGGGACTTCTTTCTTGTGTTGGAATATGAAGAGGGTAGTGAGACTTCTGGGGAATTGAGTTAAGCTTCGGTAACATAGAATATCTTTGCGCCGCAAAGATACCAAAAATGACATGGTTAAGAACATTTGGGAGACCAGAAACTTAATGATTTTTAACAAAAGGCTCTCAAGAGCCTGTATCTCTCACCTGGACCATGGCTGCCATAGATAAGACATTTCCAATAGGAAAAACGAAAAATAACATTTAGCAGAATACTTTTGTTCTAAAATTACAGTATTCTTGTTTGGTTTCCATGGCAACCGAAAGATCCACCATCCATTACAACCCATAACAGAACACCATTCAAAAAAAATTTGGGCAGGGGTTCCCCTTATAATTAAACTAATACAGAGTGCTGAAATTAAATACATGCAGACCACTTTTCAAATAAAAATTCAAAAAGGGCCCTTAAAATCAAAAGGGCCAATGTAAAAACTATGTTCCAGATGGGGCCATCTTGGATGAGGTATGGACCTACCAGATACATTTTTTGGGTGGGACCACCTAAGGACCATTGTGGCTTAGATTGGTTCTAATTGGACTAGTAGTTTCTGAGAAGATCTTTGAATGTATATTCCATAGGGTCTATTGTTAAAACTATGTTCCCGCTGGCAGCCATCTTGGATGAGGTACAGACCTGCCGGATACCTTTTTTGGAAGGGACATCTAAGGACCATTGTGACTAAGTTTGGTTATAATTGGACTGGTAGTTTCTGAGAAGATCTCTGAATGTCTTTTCCATAGGGTCCAATGTTAAACCTATGTCCCCGCTGGCGGCCATCTTGGATTGTTGGATACCTTTTTTGGAAGGGACCATCTAAGGACCATTGTGGCTAAGTTTGTTTATAATTGGACAGGTAGTTTCTGAGAAGATCTTTGAATGTCTTTTCCGAGAAGATCTTTGAATGTCTTTTCCATAGGGTCCAATGTTAAAACTATGTTCCTCGCTGGCGGCCATCTTGGATTAGGTACGGACCTGGAGGATACCTTTTATGGAAGGGACCATCTAAGGACCATTGTGACTATGTTTGGTTATAATTGGACTGGTAGTTTCTGAGAAGATCTTTGAATGTCTTTTCCATAGGGTCCAATTGTGACTATGTTTGGTTATAATTGGACTGGTAGTTTCTGAGAAGAAGATCTTTGAATGTGTTTACTTATATGGTCCAATGTTAAAACTATGTTCCCCGCTGGCGGCCATCTTGGATTAGGTACGGACCTGCCGGATACTTTTTTTGGAAGGGACCATTGTGACTAAGTTTGGTTATAATTGGACTGGTAGTTTGAATGTGTTTACCCATAGGGTCCGATGTTAAAATTATGTTCCCCGTTTGCGGCCATCTTGGATGAGGTGCGGACCTGCCGGATACCTTTTTTAAAGGGGACCACCCAAGGACTATTGTGACCAAATTTGGTTCCGATTTGCCAAGTGGTTTCAGAGGAGAAGATCTTTGAATGAAAAGTTTACGCCGGACGTACGGACGACGGACGCCAATTGATGGCAAAAGCTCACCCTGGCATAGCCAAGTGAGCTAAAAACTGATAGAGAACCTAAATGAAAATGAAAAGCCAAATATAGCTAAGGGCATGGCTTTGCATGAGAGAGAAACTCCTTCCTTTTTGCAATCTGAATCACAAGCATTCTTTTCTATGTGTATCACAGTTCTCTCCAAGATATATCTGAAATACTGAAAGCTGGCGTTAAAATAAAATCTTCGAGGCACCTGAATCGGTTTCCATTAGTTATGTGTTCAAAGCTGTCAGACGAGCCTTTAGGCATGTAATACTGCAAAGTTCTGTCTATGTAGGATAGAAGGGTCAAAATACAGAAAGAATGACAGGGAACATTAATACACTGTAAAAAACGGCATGCTTCTTGACGTGTTAAGAGCACTTCTGTATTTCCTATACGCTAGAGCAGACACCCTTGGGGTCGTATAGAAGACTTAATTCCCTGTCTCTACCCAATTTTAATTCTACATTTTTAATCTCTCTTCAACATTTATCCATCTCGTAGTCTTGCCTTAGGTCCTTATGTTTTTTTCTTATTCTCTTTGTTTCTTGAATCAAGAACACGGAAAGTCAAAATGCAAGTTCTTCTAATCAACAGTGTTTCTAACATTCATGTTCACATCTTTGCAATGGCGCAATTATCCGGATAACCATTTTAGCCGAGTTGCGACGAAGCTGAATTCGTCTTTAAATTTGATGAATGGTGTCCAATCGTCAACCATTGGTTTCCGCATGGCATCGTAAGAATCATTTGTCATATCTAAGGCCATTGTTTTTTTATTTTTTTTTTAGTTTTACGAAATTTTCTGATAAAACTCATCGGTAGGAGGAAGAAAAACACTGATCTTAATTTGTTTTTGTTTTACTCAAACATTCTTGTACAATAGGGGTCGGAGGGAAAAAATGATGTAAAGAAAGTTATCTCTGTCAATTTTGCAGTACTTCTGTTTGCTACTTGTAGTAAATGTTTATATATATTTTTTTTTCATACATTTATAACTATCTGCACTGAAGAGACATAAATTGTCGAAATGGTCATATGTTGAAACTAAATATACTGTTACTTTCAATTTGTTATTAGCTATTTGAACGTATCTGGAAATAGTTGAAGACAAAGTAACCCTGATAGGGCTTGGTTGCTAGAGCAGCGGCTTGGGATGAAACCCCTACCAGCAAAGAAAACACAATTAGTATTGCATTATGTAGATAACATAATTGATGTGGATCACTAAACTTAGCGACGGATAAGACTTGAAGGGCGGTGTCTTCCATAAAAGGACACCATGAACACGAGGTTGTATAAATTTTCTACTAAGTGAAATATTAAAAAACATAAAAAAAAATTATGTCAGTCACAATAACACGATCTTAGAAACTTGAGATACACTAAAGATCATTAGAAACATCAGTGGTGTATCTCCATGTACCAAGTTAGTTATATTTAGTCAAAGTGAATATAACCAATTAACATTGAAAGGATATGGAGTAAAGGCACATGAGATAATAGTCTCTTCATATTGAAAGTAAAAATTATCTCCACTCTGATCATAATAAACTTTGAACTCTGAGAAAATCAATCGATGTTTTTCATTGCTTTAAAAAAAGATTGATTTAAATTTAGATCACTTTGGTTATTTGCTCTCTATCAGTTTTCAAACATCTTTGAGTTTATGGTCTTCCAAACGTTAAGATTTTATCTGCACTGATGAGACATAAGTTGTCGAAATGCGCATATGCAGAAAGTAAATTCACAGTGACTTCGGTATTTAGTTATTTGTTAGCACTGAGTCGATGCCACTGCTGGTACACTGTAAGTCCCCGAGGGTATTCACCAGCCCAGTAGTCAGTACTTCGGTGCTGACCCGAAAGCCGATTATTTTTGAAACCTTCCAATATCTAAAATTTTGTAAAATTTATTGAAAACTAAGGAGTATCTCCCTCATGCAAAGCTCTGTCCTTAGCTGATTTTGGCTTTAAATTTAGATCACTTTGGTTATTTGCTCTCTATCAGTTTTCAAACATCTTTGAGTTTATGGTCTTCCAAACGTTTAGATTTTATCTGCACTGATGAGACATAAGAATGCGCATATGCAGAAAGTAAATTCGCAGTGACTTCGGTATTAAGTTATTAGTCTCAAGCGAGGTCTAATAATTTTTCTAAATGATTGATTGATTAGTTAGAGTTTAACGTCCAATGAACAATATTTCAGCTATATCAGGACGAGAACAAGTTAATCAATTGAAAAAAATGAAAGTATCAGAAGAAAGAAATAAAGGTGGAAGGGACAACTTAGGCAACGACTTTTGACTGCCACTGGAAAATTGGACAAATGGGTAAGGGCAGGAAATTTAGCCTTCCATACGACACCCAGTGCGTCTGCTCTCTTTAGAGAAATATCGAAGGGGTCTTTATACTGCATGGAGCGTGGCGTTTCTCCACACAGTTTGGCTACAATGGTTCGCGGTCAGGTTTTCCGTATTATGACCTGAATACCACGCATAGACAGGGCATCCCCCTATCCACCACCTGCGGACGCGCCCGGCAGCTCTGTAGCCGAAGCCCCTGAAAACCGATTCAGGTGCCGGGTTTTATAAATGAGAATCAGCGCCTGAAGTCTGGTACTGCAAAGAATATACTAACAAAACTAAATGTAATTGTGCTCATCCAGCGTTTTGATTCCTTACTTTTTTCCTTACAACACTAAGGGTAGTTAATCAATTTAGGGCGGAAAGCCATGAATTCGTGGCAAGATATTATTTGCGCCAAGAAAGACAACGGCAGTAGAATACCGAAGGAACAAAAGATACGCCAAATTCGACAAACCTTATCACCTACGGTGGCAAGTCGCGTGAACCCTTTACGTAATTTACAAAGTGAGGGGATAACGCAAAAGTGATAGATAGGCTACTGTGAATGTTCAGGTAAACAAACTGTCTGAACAAAAAATCCAACAAGGCCCCACGTCAATTTGGAAAAAAAAACGTACACACTTTGACAAAATACATTAATAAAAATACTAGTCCGATTTCAAATAAAACAAAAATCAAGACATACATGACACGTAAATAAAAATCAATTGAAATAGTATAAATATGGAAGTCCAAAAATAAATAAAATTATTGAAATCATTGCTTGGAGTTTTACTTCCAGTTTCTTTGGAATGACAGCAAATTTATCAACTGGAATAAGCAACATCAAAAGGAAGAAAGTAAAGTAGCAACGAGCCAACTAGTTTTGAGTGTCACTAGAAAAACAGCGAAATAGGTAGGGACAGCAAATATAGCCTTCTCTGGAATGACAGAAAATTAATCAACTGGAATAAGCAACATCAGAAGGAAGAAAGTAAAGTGGCAACGAGACAACTAGTTTTGAGCAGCGAAATAATTAGGGACAGCAAATATAGCCTTTTGTGCGAAACCCCTCCCCCCTTTTCTTCCCAACAGGGACTGGTGTGTGTCAGGAATTCATGAGTCTTAACACGTGGGCATGGCATTTTCCCGTAGTTGCCTTAAATGGTTTGTGGCAGGTTTTTCCATATATTTACTTGACTTTCCAATATTCCCCTCCCTGTGCACTTTTATGTGACAAGTCAACCAGCTACATAGATTGAGCCCCTGATTGATTGATTAGTTCGAGTTTAACCTCCATTGAGCAATACTTCAGCTATATCAAGGAGAACAAATTAACAATTGTAAGTAAAAGAAGAAAGACCAAAGGTGAATGGGACAACCGGGGTACCGAGAAATGGGTAGGGGTAGGAAATTTAGCCTTCCATACGACACTCAGTGGGTCTGCTCTCTTTAGATAAATATAGAAGGGGTCTTTATACTGCATGGAGTTTGGCGTTACTCCACACAGTTTGGTTACAATGGTTCGCGGTCAAACTTTCCGTATTATGACCTAACTACCCCGCATAGAAAAGGCATTCCCCTATACACCAACTGGGGACGCGCCCGGCAACTCTGTACTGGAAACCGATTCAGGTGCCGGCACTGTGCCCCTGAAAACCGTTCCAGGTGTCGAGAAAAAATCAATAGGATTATTAAATAAATTTCATCCATACAAAATAGATAAAACCTGTTCAGTCAGATGTTGGACGCTTTTCGAAACGATCTTCTTTAAGACTTTGGTAATTAAGCCTTGGGTTTTATTCCTTCATAGATAATTTCAAACATACTCTAATTGATTTATAACGGGGCAAACATGCAAAGAAATATCAATTATGATCAATATAAGACATTTGACAGTGTGTGGAGTCGCTTTACTTTCTGAAAGACATCGGAAATCAAGGGAACTTTTCTGTTCAGTGTATGCTCTTGGAATGCTATGGAGCGATTTATTTTCAAAAAGTATGTAAAAATATGCCAAAATCAACGGAAAGCATACCCTACAAAGTAGAAATTTAAGAAATGCATAAGTTAAATGTGGCCTGTTCAAAGACTTTTCGTTTGATTAAATGTATTCGCGAAATTGGTCCTCTAAAGAACAAAGAATACACTGACCATTCCTTTTAATCTGTCGATCCCGACATATACGAAAAAGAGCGAGAACTGCTAAGAAGTTTTGTGTATCCTTACATGCAAACAGCGCCCATTGAGCAATATTTCAGCTATATCAGGACAAGAAGTTAATAAATTCAAAATTCTACAAGAAATCAACACCCAGGCTTCCAACAACTTATTTAATGGTCTTTCAAATTTTTTGGTCCGCAGTTCATTTGTAGAAATAAAAAGGCATGGTTCCTTCTCTAATATCACATACAAAAACTATTGTTCCTGGACTTGCGACGACATGATTAAGGCACTAAATCTTTTGCTAGACAATACCATTGTTCGTTTTGGCAACTTCGTTTATAAACACTTCTCCTTGCAGATCTTTCTGTTCTGTGACGAACGGGACTTTATTAAAACACAACAAAATGGAACCTTACAAAACAGTGAAAAACTTGTTTCAATTTTTAATGATAGCAGCAGGTATATTGACAATATCCTTAGTATTGACAATCCAAAGTTTTTAGACTATGTCGGAATCAACAACCCACAAGAAATGAAACGTAATAAAGCAAACAATGATTCAAAATACTGTAAACGTATTAATTTCGCGGTTTCTTGAACTGTGCCATGTTTGTCGGTACCAATTTTCGCGGTTTTAGGAAAATATTAGTACCTTTTAATTGTTTGGTACTTATTTTCGCGGTCTTTTGTCAATCGCGAAAATAGCGAAAATTAGTACACCGCGAAAATTACTACTTTTACAGTACTGCCTATTTCTCGATCTTACTATCATCGATGACTGCGGTAAAATTAAAACTAAAATTTATGATAAAAGAGATGATTTTACCATTACTAATTTACCTTTCTTGACGGTGACTTTCCTGTGGCTCCATCATACGGGGTGTATATGTATAAGTCTTAACTAGCAATATTCACACGCGTCTGTTCTACTCTTGACGACTTTAATGAACGTAACCTTACTATCACATCCAAACATGGTTACAGATTTAATGAATTGCTGAACACTTAAGAAGTTTTATATAAGATATGAAAATTTGATATCTAAATATGGTGTTATCGCAAACGGCTTATTATTATGGGCATTTCTCACCCCCATTTCACAGAAATGTAAAAAATGTCAAAACTGAGACGTATCTTACATTCATTACGTTAAAGGGTATATTGACTGAATATTCTTCATTATTCCATTCCATTGGCTTTGGGATCCAATGACCTGAAGATTTTACAGGTATACTGGACTCTCACTGATACTGCCGATGTGTACTGCAATCCATGATGATTCTTTACAAACCCTTCGAGAAGTTTTGAATTTGATTCTTTTCCGTAGTGCGACATTGTTTTATCAGAAGATTAGGCTTCTTGGGCTAGCCGGTAGTTTAGCGGTGAACACTCCTTGACCCATCTTTCTAAATTATGTTTTGTCTTATTCTTTTTTTTTTCTCGATGGTCTTGGAGTTATAAGTCTACCTGCATTAGGTTTTATGTGTATGTTTATTATACTGTAGGTAAACGGGATAGAGAAAGGGGAGGTTTTGATACCAATACATGTAAAAAATGGATAACAGGAAACACCTACAATGGCTGAAAATTATAATTATACATACCATAGTCCGCCATGGAAAACTTGCTAGTGCCGGTACCAAGTTCCTATCGTTTGTTTACATTTGTCTTTCCATTGTTTTTCTTGTTCAGTTCCCTAGTAGATTGTGGCTTGTCATTGTAATTTTCTGCCATTGTAAGTGTTTCCTGTTATCTTTTCTATATTAACTCCAATAGTGCCAAAAAATATCATACTTAAATTTGATAATGATCCCTCCACTAGAATCGAAGTTATCTTGTTCACTGACGAAGACGACTGTTCAATACCATAATACGACCGAAATATTTTTGCAGTCATATCAAAAGGCTGAAAGCTTCATTTCAGATCGTTCGTATCATCTTTCCTTCAAAAAGACCACCAATACATAGGTAAATAATGGCACGAAGATCAAAAGCTTTGGATTAATTCAATGATTAAACAAATACATCTATCGTGACGGTACCCAAATGTACCAAAATTTCACATTTTTACGTAACAAATATTAAACACTGCAAACCAAATTAATAGATTAATAATTTATTTATTCTTTGGACAACATCTTTACTTTTTGTGTAGTTAAAAAAGTATCGGTTAGAAGCTACTTTGAATAATTCATGTGACTACGTTCCTGAAAATGCACTGTAAATTTGCATCAAGGAGTAACCCAAATTGCATCAATGTTGAAAATTGAATCTTGTTGCTTAATTTTGTTTTTTTTGTTTTTTTTTGTTTTTNTTGATTCAACATGTTTTATATGGCAAGTGTTGAAAAGTTAAAAGCATTTTAGTCAAATTTAATTAAGAATATTCTGACAATTCATTGATTTAAGTTTTTAGAAACTGTCTTTGACTTTCGGACTTTTCATATTTTACCCATCATGATACATTAAAAAATTTTGTACACTGACACCCACATTTTTTTTGGCAAAATATTTTTGTATATATCTTGAATAAACTTTTGACAAAATTTGATGAAATTCTTGATATATCTTCATCGTAATTCAAATGTCGAATGCTTAATGCAAATTAAATGAAATATCTAGAAGAGTTCGGTTTCCCGCCAAAATTTCAGGAACTTCTATCTCAAAAATGAGCACACTGGCCTATCAATAATTTTTGCTCAAAATGGGTGTATGATCGATGTTCTAATAAATAAAGATACTCATTTCAAAACCTTGATACTATGCACTTGAGGAGTGACCATCTTTAATGACAATAGTTTGTGATTTATATTTCTCAAAATGGCAGAAGCAAAAAACTATCAATGCAATTTCTTAAGGTGGTAACAATATGTTTCATCTTTTTTAATCCGAGCTTCCGTCAGAAAATAAAGTGTTTCATTGATTTCACAATTTCTGTAGTTCCCGGTAATTATTTTAGCTTGCCAAAATGGCGGGTCAGACTATATCTTGAAACACACTAGGTTATTTTGCTTTTGAACTATGAAATATACGTACTAACGATATTTTATTGTTGGACCATTACATTGATTGATAATTAACAGGATAACAACAAAAATTACGATCACAAATGACGAAAAAGCATATTTTTAACCGTCGCACGAACTTCGCTTCATTACAGCAACGAATTCCTGAAGATTTGCACTTTACTCTTTTGATTTCATTTTAAACCTTTTTTATCGAAGATAAATTTATCTTGTGCATTTCAATAGATGCAAATAAATACAACTAGAGGCTCAGAGACTGAGCCTGTATCGCTCACCTGACAAAACGCTTCTATGCCATGTATGACAAAAAAATGATCATGTTTTTTACCAACGGGGTAGGGTGTTTAGGTATGTTCTCAATTAGCATCCGTGTGTTTTGTCTCATCCTACTGAAATGAGAATTTTTTGCAAAGGACCCTCTATATATTTAGTATATTTTGCTTTAATTGTTTTGAGAGAAGATGATGAAAAGGATGGTTTTCTCATACTGGGCTCCAATGTTAAACTATGTTTTGCACTTGAGGTAATGTTTTTGTCGGATTGAAATGAAATGTGCAATCTTTGTAAAGGACCTTCCATACATCATTCCTGTAAAGTTTGGTTGAATTTGCTTCAGTGGTTTCAGAGGAGTTGATGAAAATGTGATTTTCCCATAGGGTCCTATGTTAAACCATGTTCCGTGCTGGCGGCCATGTTTTTCGTCGGATCGGAACGAAATGAGCCATTTTACTTAGGACCTTAAGTACATCATTCCTGTAAAGTTTGGTTCAATTTGCTTCAGTCTTTTCAGAGCAGAAGATGAAAATGTGATTTTTCCCATAGGGTACAATGTTAAACTTAGGTTCCGCGCTGGCGGCCATGTTTTTATCGGATCGGAACAAAATGAGCAATCTTTGTAAAGGACCTTAAGTACATCATTCCTGTAAAGTTTGTTTGAAATTGCTTCAGTAGTTTCAGAGGAGTAGATGAAAATATGATTTTCCCATAGGGTCCTATGTTAAATCTTGTTCCGTGCTGGCTGCCATGTTTTTCATCGGATCGGAAAGAAATGAGCAATCTTTGTTTAGGACCTTTAGTACATCATTCCTGTAAAGTTTGGTTCAATTTGCTTCAGCCTATCAGAGCAGAAGATGAAAATTTGATTTTTCCCATAGGGTCCAATGTTAATCCTAAGTTCCGCGCTGGCGGCCATGTTTTTTATCGAATCGGAACAAAATGGGCAATCTTTGTAAAGGACCTTCCATACATAATTCCTGTAAAGTTTGGTTGAATTTGCTTCAGTGGTTTCAGAGGAGAAGATGAAAATGTGATTTTCCCCTAGGGTCCTATGTTAAACCATGTTCCATGCTGGCGGCCATGTTTTTCATCGGATCGGAACGAAATGAGCAATCTTTGTTAAGGACCTTAAGTACATCATTCCTGTAAAGTTTAGTTCAATTTGCTTCAGCCTTTTAAGAGCAGAAGATGAAAATGTGATTTTTCCCATAGGGTCCAATGTTAAACCCAAGTTCCGCGCTGGCGGCCATGTTTTTTATCAGATCGGAATGAAATGAGCAATCTTTGTAAAGGACCTTCCATACATCATTCCTGTAAAGTTTGGTTGAATTTGCTTCAGTGGTTTCAGAGGAGAAGATGAATATGTGAAAAGTTTAACGGACGGATGACGGACGCCAAGTGATGGCAATAGCTCACACTGACCCGAAATGAGCTAAAAATGACAAAATACATTTGATGCTTCTTGTTGAAAGAATAGTACGTTTTCCAACCCTCCCTTTTCATATTTCTGCAATGTGGGTCCCCTGTGTAATCTGTGTACTCCCATGTTAAATTTTACATTTTCAATGCACACAGCAGATCTATAGATTTTTTTTCGAAACCCAAACGAAGAATGTTCATCCGAGACAGAACAACAATCACATACTGCCGTACTCTTGAAATTACACTTTTTTGTACACGTTTTTTTTTTAAATTGATCAGATTTATCATTTCAGATTTTTTGAAAAGCAGAACATGCGTTATATTGCTAATTGATACGCACGTACGCGTGCGCTAGACCAATAGATTGTACGGGTAACCGGTGCAGTGTTCGAAGAACATGACGTTTTTTCACTGGAAATCCAAAATACTCACAAGCAAGACAAAGTACAAATTTTCAGCGGAATGTATAATTTTCAGATAAAAACCCGAATTATTAGGCTTTAGGCTTTCTTCTTTATATCAGGACTTTTCCACTGAAGATTAGACAAATTTTCTGGAGGTATAGGGTCAAGATTTGTCAGAAATTACTATTATTTGATTGATTGAATATTGTTTAACGTCTTCTCAGCAATATTTCAGCTATATCTCGTCTTTCTTCTTTATATCAGGACTTTTCCATTGAAGATTAGACAAAAAAGATTTGAAAGATTTTCTGGAGGTATAATGTCAAGATTTGTCAGAAATTACTATTATTTGATTGATTGATTGATTGAATATTGTTTAACGTCTACTCAGCAATATTTCAGCTATATCAAGACGAGAACAAGTTTGTTAATAAATAATCACTTTGGGGTATGGAAAGGGCAATGGGACGGGAAATTCTGACAGCCACTGGAAAAGTAGGATGAAATCGAAAAGGTCGGGGAATTTAGCCTTGTAGCCGATCACCTACGGACCACCCCAAAAAGAGCTTGCTACAAGGGTTCTTTAACGTGCAGGAAGCGTGGCATTTCTTACAACACGTGGACCTGAGTTTACATCTCATCCGAAAGATGGGTAATCCCGCACAACCACGGAATGGGTCCTATTTCTATATCCTGGGACCCTCGGGGTCAGCCTCCGTTAAGGAGGGGTCACGCCCCGCAAGCCGGAGATACTAGGTCCTATTTCTATATCCCGGGGTTCCCTCGGGGTCCTCTCTTAGGAAGACTCATACTCAGAACTGGGGTCAATTACTTTGAAATGTAATTAATTAAATTACAATTACATTCCAAATTTCCTCAATTAAATTACAATTACAATTACAGCATTTTATTTGTTGTAATTAATTATATTACAATTACTTTGGGAAAGTAATTAATTAAATTACAAATTACATTTCAATGTGGCACTTCATATGATATGTATGACATGATACAATTTCAAAGGGCGAAACCCAAGGACAATTTTCAACAAGCAATTTTGATGAAAGGTAAAATCTACCGGAAAACAGATTGGGTCTGCTAAGTTATATTTCCATCAACTTTTCAAAATTGGGAGTCTAAACTATACACCACGGTTATAATCAAATGACTGCAATTGTTCTTTGGTCCCAACTGAAAAATTGTCAAGTTAATGTTCACGAAAAAACATAAATGTTACTTTTTGTTGGTTTTCATTTTCATCGTGAAGCTTTATGTATTTCTTGATGATTTAGCTACAAAAAAATTATTTTTTTATTTTATTCTATGTTTGGTAAGAGAAAAAACTCATACGTGATTTCTAAAGTTTTGGGCAGATTTCAATTTAAAAAAGACATCGAATTTCACATAATGTTGTTAATACACTTTTCATATTAATCAGATATTTTCCAAACACTAAACCATTATATATATATATATTCATCCATTTTATTATTTAAAATAGAAAGATAATTAACATAATTTGACATGTTGTTTTATCTTAATGTATTATTTGGTTTTTAAACCAATTAAAACCTTTAATTTGTGACATTTTGTTTTGATAAGTAAAATTTAATTTCTGCAAATTAGTTTGTTTGTACAGCCTTAACACTCTAAATATGTATAGTAATTCACCTTTGAGGACAGGAAATGTTAATTAATGAATTAAATAATATTTCTCTTAATTAACTGACACTCATATCAACAACTCATGTGTATGTGGCATAGTAATATATAATTTGAAAAATATTTAATGTTTATGAGCATGAACATGGTAACTAGAAGTGGGAGCAGTCGCAAACGACAGCTAATCCCCTCGCCCGCTGTTAAGAAATAACATTTATATAATCTAAAGATGTAAAGGTGAATGTCGAAGGTACATCCACTGAACGGTAAGATCATTATGTGTAACGTGTAGTATCTCAGATATAAACATTAATGGAAACTTTTAACCAAAGTCAGTCAAGTGTAACATGTAGGTCAAAGTGACCCAATTATCATCTGAAGCTGCAAGACTCTGACAGACACATCCACAGATGATTGATGTAACACATAGGGTATCTCATACATGAACATTAATGCAAACTTTAACCCAAGTCATTGAAGCATAAAATGTAAATTATCATCTGAAGCAACTCACTCTCCAAAATACATCAACTAACCAAAGATGGTTGATGTGCCACATGTAGATTCTCAGATATGAACCATAACGCAATTTTTAAACTGAGTCATTGAAGCATAAAATGTAGGTCAAAGTGACCCAAGTATAATCTGAAGCAGCATCACTCTCCAAGACACATCCACTGACCACGAATGATTGATGTGCCACATGTAGTTTCTCAGATATGAACACTAACACAAACTTTAACCGGAGTCATTGAAGCATAAAATGTAGGTCAGTGTGACCCAATCATCATTCGAAGCAGCATGACTCTCCATGACGCATCTACTGACCAAAGATGATTGATGTGCCACATGTAGTTTCTTAGATATGAACCTTAACACAAACTGTAACCAGAGTCACTGAAGCATAAAATGTAGGTCAGAGTAACCCAATTATCTTCTAAATCAGCATCACTCTCCAAGACGCATCCACTGACCAAAGATGATTGATGTGCCACATGCAGATTCTCAAATATGAACCTTAACGCAAACTTTAACCTGAGTCATTGAAGCATGAAATGTAGGTCAGGGTGACCCAATTATCATCCGAAGCAGCATCACCCTCCAAGACGCATCTACTGACCAAAGATGATTGATGTGCCATATGTAGATTCTCATATATGCGCCTTAACGCAAACTTTATCCTGAGTCATTGAAGCATGAAATGTAGGTCAGAGTGACCCAATTATCATCCGAAGCAGCATCACTCTCCAAGACGCATCTGCTGACCAAAGATGATTGATGTGCCACATGTAGTTCCTCAGATATGAACCTTAACGCAAACTTTAACCTGAGGTGTGACGAACGGACGGGCGAGATGCCATATCCCCTCCCCAACTTCGTTGGACGAGGGGATAATGAATATGGATCAAAAATGCTATTTATATACAAAAAAAGAGAACAAATACCAGTACATTTGGTTAAAAAATTCAAATTGTCACATGGGTTTAAGAAAATAATTGTGTGAAACCAACCCTTGCATTAAATAACTATTGATAAAAAAACTATGAAATAAAATAAGTGGTGTACCTGGAAAATAATTCCAATATATTGGAATGTTTCAACATTTTTACTGGAAATTCAAATCTTCAGGTTCTCAACACCTTCAGATCATCACTAATATTGAGCTAACTTTTTATTAAATCCTCATATGAGTATTGATATAATTGTTGATGTATGCATTTTGCCCTAAAATTCCCATATTGATTTTGTGGAATTCAAGTCGAAAATACATTCTTAAAAACACAACTACTTAACCCTACAAAACACACTAAAAAGGAATGTTTGACAAACAAAATTAGCCCCTTTTCTGGTGTATATGTAGCATGTGTTTTAAATTTCAATTTTTTATCTGCACTGAAGAGACATAAGTTGTCGAAATGCGCATATGCAGAAAGTAAATTCACAGTAACCTCGGTATTTAGTTATTTGACTATACATCCAAATAGAGGATAGTCCTTAGATTTAGTGAATTAACATTGTCATTTGTAAATATATATATATATTATTTATTTTAAAATAAGTGATAATGTAAGTAGAAATATTACAAAAGTTTTGAGAACATTTTTCTATCTTTTGTCTTAAGATGTTATCTAAAATATAAGTATTTGAATTTATACAAAGAAATTTCAAAATACATGTAAATCAAACTTGTTCACAAGTAATTGAAAAGTAATTGAAAAAGTAATTGTAATTACATGGTTTTTCAGCCCTGTGATTAATTAAATTACATGTAGTTGAATTTTTTTCTCAATTACACATTACATTCAATTACATCAGAAAATGTAATTAATTACAGTCAATTACAATTACATTTTCCAATTACCCCAGGTCTGCTCATACTCCAAGCTCAGAGAATGCTGCGGGCCTATTCATAAGCCGGGACCGCGCACGGCGGTACTTTTATTTGAAGCTTTTCAAAAGTGCATCATAGGATACATAAGTATAGTGTGAGAATAGTGATAATTTTTTTTTATTTCCAAGTATTCATTACTGTGTGTATTAATTGGATTTTATGTAATAACTAAATACCGAAGTTACTGTGAATTCATTTTCTGCATATGCGCATTTCGACAACTTATGTCTCTTCAGTGGAGATAAAATCTAAACGTTGGAAGACCATAAACTCAAAGATGTTTAAAAATTGATAGAGAACAAATAACCAATGTGATCTAAATGTAAAGCCAAAACTCAGCTAAGGACAGAGCTTTGCATGAGGGAGATACTCCTTAGTTTTCAACAAAATTTACAAAAATTTAGATATTGTAAGGTTCCAAAAATAATCGGCTTTCGGGTCAGCACCAACTGGATTTTGCCGAGTAATTGTACACTACATAAATTGACCTAAATAAAAATACGTCATAACCAGCAATGCATGATGAACATAAACAAGGTTAAAGTCTTATAGGACGCCTGAGAAACTTCATGGATAATTTTGATGAACATGATATTTCACAAATAGACTGATAAAAAATCAGTGTTAGTTGTAGCGCCAAAAGGAAGATTGACTGAAAAAATTAATTCATGACAGATTTTGATCTTTTATGACTTTAATCATATAACCCTGGACATTGTTTACTTGCAAATAATGGGTTATGACCTTTTCAGGCGCTAACGTTTCAAAAAACAAATCTGCTTCGGACATATATTATTTTGCTTCTTTTTTAGATTTTGGAATGGAGGTGAAAATAGTATTATCGGGCTCTATTAAAATCGTGACCTGTAATACTTCTGATACTATAGATTACACAGTATGTTAAGTGACCTAATATGGTATATACACGGTCAGCAATTTCATACTGGGCGAGAGCGTAGCTCACTTAAGTCACTTACATACTGTGTAATGTTTATATCCTGTACATTGTCAAAAACCCGTTAAAAGCGTACAGTGACGCCGCGTAATGGCGGACACTGACAGTATATTAATCAATCACCTGATATGGAATATGCACGGCGAGGCTTTCGCCTAATCAACGTTTTAGGAATTTACTAGAGGCAGGATATATACAATTATCTATGTGTCAAGATCACTGCTGAGATGATCCCAAACATCATATCTTTGTATTATAAAGTCTTTTGGAAGGATTTGTGCTACCTAGATAGAAAAGACTGGGGTTCATTTACATTCAAAAGCAATGCTGAAATATTCCAGGAGTGTTAGAAGTGCATGGCTGTTCATTTAAATTCAGAAGCAACGATAAATTATTTCAGGAGTGTTAGAAGTGCAGTCATGAAAAGCGGATCCTCACTTGGTAATATTAGTTTTAATCTGAGTAAAAGCCAATAGAATGTTAAATGAGATTAACAAGGAGCACACAAGCTACCAATAAAACTATATTAACACTGTTCTATTTATAACCATAAGATAAAGTATATAAATTGATTGGTTGATTGATGTTTTACTTCAACTTCAGCAATATTTCAGCTATATAGTGGCGAGAACTGTAAAGTATATAAAAAAATTTAACCTCTAGAAATAAAAAATCCCCAGTCCAATCCAAGAAAAAATATATAAAACCATGAAGAGAACGTGAACTGTCTTGCCCTGACCAGTACAAGAGACAATTTGTAAGATCCCGAAGAGAATGTAAAATGTCTTGGATACAAACTTCAGACAGCTTACCCTTTAGGTTTAAATGAAAACATCATTGCCCAAGGAAACATTTCTCAGCGCGCTTCAATTCACATCATAACGATAAGTATTCCCTCTCCAAAATTACGCCATCGCAGGTCATATGGTCGAAGGGTAAATTATTACATAAAGAGCAATTGTAAAACCTTGCATATGTTAAAGATCGGTATACTGTTTTCAAAAACAGTGGGCGGCATTGCTTGATTACTAGAATTAGCTCAATTCCTGTAACGAAAATTTACAAAGTCTCTTTGGAATATTATATGATGTCTGGTATTCGTCCACTCTATGAATGTACAAAATTATTGATATTTTCTGCTTTCATCGGCTTTATCGGCAAACCGAAATATCCGATGAAAATGTAAAACGATTTTTGTAAACAAGATATATTAATAATTAACATCGCATGCATTTTCACGACAAAGGCATCAATTTGTTCTCGTTAATTTTGACAACTAAGACGGGTCCGTCATTTTCTTCTCTTTCAGATAGCCTTTTAGAAGTAGTTTTTGAATAACAAAATACCGAAGTTACTATTTTTTTTAATTTATTTTCTGCATATGCGCATTTCGACAACTTATGTCTCATCAGTGAAGATCAAACCAAAACATTTGGAAGTCAATTTACCGAAAAAATGTTAAAATTGATAGAGATAAAAACCAAAAGGATCTAACTAGAAGGTCACAAATTCAGCTAAGAATTACTCTATTACCGGATATGCTTTTCTCGAGAAGAATTGCCTCAGCAGCTGAGAATGTTCCATCTCGCCATATCGCTTTGACCCTTGCAGACATATGTTAGCGGGGAACTCAGTGCAGATAACCCGGCACCTGCAATGGTTTTCAGGGGCTCTGGCTAGAGACCTGCCAGGCGTGTTCCNGGGGGGGGGGGGGTGTTGTGTCTGTGCCGGGTAGTCATGTCTTAATACGAAAAGCCTCGCCGCGAACTATTGTTGCCCAACTATTTGAGGAAACGCCACGCTCCATGCAGTATGAAGGATCATTTATCTAAATAGAGTGCATAAATCCAGGAACTCGTACATAGGGCTAAATATCCTGCCCCTACCCATTTCTCCCCTTTTCCAGTTGCAATCAAAACTCGTTCCCCGGTTGTCCCTATCACCTTCGTATTTTTCGTCTTTTACTAATATTTTCATTTGAACATGTTGAATTTATTATTTTTTTTTCTTGTCCTGATATAGCTGAAATATTGCTCACTGGACGTTAAAGTCTATTTTATTAATCAATTTATCATCGCAGATAAAGAAGAGAAAGGAATCTTAATATCGCACACCTCCGAAAAGAAACACCCCCAATGCAAAAGGGGAGAAATTTGAAGGGGCAGAAGTGTATACTTATTCCAATGAACTTATTCCATTGAGCCTGTTCTTTAATCTAGAAAATAGGGAACAATACATTGCATAGATCGTGCCCTTTTTCAACACAATTTATGACCGGGCTTTTATGCAATGCATGACAAAAATAATATTTTTCCCCAATTGGGTCTAATGTTAGCTATGTTGTGCATTTACACCAGTTGTTTTTTGTTATAGTTTTTGTCATACCCTATTGGAATAAGTTATCTTTGCAAAAGAACTTCCGTACACGTACATTATTTCAATACAAAAATAAGGCAGCAAGCAAGGAACATAATTCACATTTTCATCTTCTCTTCTAAAACCACTGAAGCAAATTCAACAAAACATAACAGGGATGATGTATCTTATGTTCTTTACAAAGATTGCTCATTTATTTCCGATCCACCAAAATTCCATAGTTTCAGATGATAAAAAGGATGATCTTCCCATTGGCACCTAGGTAAATTTATGTTCCGCGCTGGCGGCCTTTTTTTATCGGATCAAAATGAAATGCGCATTGTTGTAAAGCAGCTTCCGTACATCATTACTCGAAAAATTGGTTGCATTTGCTTCTGCGATTTAAGAGGTGAAGATGAAAATGAAATTTTCAAGGAGGTCCGACTTTAACCCAAGTTCCGCACCGGCGGCCATGATTTTTTGTGGATCGGAACTAAATGAGCAATCTTTGTAAAGAACGACGGCGGCATACAATTATACGTACTCTAATTTACTCCGGTCGGTCTTCATGTTGCATGGAGCATGGCGATTCTCCGATTAGCTTGACTGCAATGGTTCACGTGTAAGCTTTCTGCATTATGACCTGAATACCCCGCATAGATATTATTCCCCTATCCTGAGGCTGGGGACGCGCCCGTTGGTTCTGTAGCTCGAGTCCATGAAGAAACTCAATCCAAGTGCCGGTAATACACTTATTCGCGAATCCAATCAGTGACGTCACAACATCATTTTTTTTTGGTTGGCAAAATTGTATTTCAACGATAAATTATATTGTGTAGCAATTGGACAGAATTTAATATTTTCAATATTTTTTTTTACATACAAATTCGAATTTGGATTTGTAAAATGCCTAAGAAACATCGAGATTTTCATATTTATTTTTTTTTACTGACATACTTTTTCTAAATTTTCTCTAAATAATTTGAAATGTTTAATCCAACTATTTGGAAATTGTGAAAAATTTGAATGCTTTTCAAAAACGTCACTTCGATCAAATAAAATCAATCAAATATGGGAATTTTTTATATCCTTTTAAACTGTAAAACTTATTTCATTGAGATCAAAAGAAATTATCAAATTACTTTAAAAGCAATTCTAGAGTGAACGGTTTTAGATGTTTTTAGTTTCTTCAAGTCATACAAAAGCGTAAATCAACTTCAATCATTTTCGTGAATATCGAGGTAGAAATGATCTTTCTATACACCATCAATTTGAAAAGAATAATTTTTCGTTTTAAGATTATGACACGACTTTTTTTAGTTCCTAGGTGTTGATGAAATCGCTTAAAATAGTACGTGGAGTCGTACACCCCTAAATTTTGGTAACTTCATTACAAAATCGGCATTAGGTTATATGAAATTAAAGACCACATTTTCGCCTAAATTTACGCAGTTTTTTAGTTTTGAAATGCAAAAAGACAAAAGCCTGTTCAGTACTTATTGAAATCATGAATGTTGCATTTTGTCATTTTCGCGGAATAATAAATCAAAACACATTTTTAAAATAAAGATTAAATCTACTTTATATAACTTCATTCTACTGGGGAAAAAGTTCTCGTCTATGCAATATTTCCATAAAATTTATGTTGCTTCAATGGAATGAAATCTTTTAATTCACTCTTCAAAATAATTTTCTATTAATTCACTTTAAAATTTGATCGAAAGATAAAAAAGACTTCGAACATCTTTCTATTGTTTAATTAAAGTTTTTGAGAGAATGTTGATATCAAATACCGATTTTGATAGAAAGAAAGTCATGGTCAGATTTTTGCAGACGAAATGTATTCTATTTCTATACTTTCAATTTTAAAACGAGTCAAACCGGAAACGCGCGTTGCCAGGTAAAACAAGAGGTTGATTCGGAGGTATCGATTATGCTTTGCCTAATTTAAAATTTTCCTTATGATATCGATACATTTTGAAATCTATCAAAAGCGTACGAGTCCACGTTCTGTACGACTCCACGTACAGTTACTCTATATCAGTTAACTGAAAATTAAGAAATAGATTATTGCAAGCGGGCTCTATGCGAATTAGAACATGGGCAGACCTTATATTTGTCAATATTTTATACCGAGCGACAGCGCAGCTCGGTATAAAATATTGACAAATATAAGGTATGACCATGTTCTAATTCGCATAGAGCCCAATTGCAATAATCTATTTCGATTCTAATATATTTAACAAGAGTTTTGAACATTCGAAGCGGCTCTTGGAGGTCAATAATGGGTTTAGCACTAGAATTGAAACATGTCGTAAAACTGCATACAACTACACATAAATGGACATAGAGAAATCTATATTCGTTGTTTTATTAATACAAGTGGTTCATAAGCTTATGAATTAATACAAATAATCTGTTATAAAACATATAAAATATGGATATTTTTAAATCGAAGCGTGTTAAAGTGTGAGCT
>MJUU01047028.1:7769-18601 GCA_002080025.1 Modiolus philippinarum | reverse complement strand
TTCTAGGGGAATGACGGAGAGCAAAGAACAGTTGAAAAAAACGTGATTAAGTTGCGTAACAAGCTAGAACGGATCGAATGAAATACGATCAAATGCCGAAAATTCTCTGTTTCGACTATGTACAAAATTAACCGGAACGTTTCAATTCAATTTTATTTTCTTATTTGATATACAACATATGGTTTAAATGTATTAATTTTATCGTGTTGGTGATCTGTTAACGGAATAACAAGTTCCTGCACATGGGAAAATTCATTTCTATTTTATGTGAATTTTTGAAATCCCGGAATTTAAAATACGAGTCCATGGGAGGCCGAATTAATTGGAGCAAAACAAATAAGTTGGTATCGTCATCTTGGACTTCTCCAAATCCGTTGACATCGTCATACATACATTTAAAACGAACTACAAATTTGAAGACTATGGAAGCAGGGGCTCTATATGACGAAGCCCATTCTAAAAACATGTTAGTCTAGACTCTGGAGTACCACAAGTAACTGATTAAGGATCCTTACATGTACTACTTCTCTGTCATATCAACGACCCATTAGAGGCAGTAAAATGATTGAGATAAAAAGGGATAAAGAACAAAAACGATCAACTTATATTGCAACAACCCTACAAAATCTTGAAAATTGGCAACAGATTGAGGGATGTGTTTTAATGAATTTAAACTGCCGCCGCTTTACCATCTACTTACATCATTAATAACTCCAAAATTCTAGCTCTACACTAAGATTTTTACTCATTTGATGTCTTTGTTTCTTGGTGTTTCTGGTGTTGATATTGTCTTTTGATTATTCTTTTTTGAACTGAGGGTTCGCTTCTTACTTATTTCAAAAATGATTTTATAACTTTTTCTGAAGTGTCGTAAAAATGTTTTTATATCACTAGTCCGCTCGCTCTGTGATCAAATATGGCGCCATCAATTGGTATTAATGCCTAAAGAAGGAAGAAGAACAACTTATTAAACATTCCAAATCTATAGAGAAGATGGAAGCATATCCAATATGGTACAAATGTATAAGAACTAGAAGTCAGAAGTTAGCATCAACCCATTGTCTTTCTTTAAGGAGTTTGAAGGCCATGTACCAGCAATACCGGGGGTACCAAATAATCAATGGAGGGATATTGAGTAAATGCACACGAGATAAAGTCTCTACAAATACACGATAAAAACAAACAATTAAACGTTTATAATGTTTTTCCTTAATACATTCACTCCCATCAAGGAAAATACAGATCCGACCAACATTAAACACACACTGTGTTACAACCAATATAATTTTTCGACTATCCGGACAAATCAACATGGGTATAAATGCTCTTGTGTAAAACCATTATTACAGAGACAAATTGATCAAGCTTTAACTATCAAAGAGGTAACAGATCAAAATTTAAGCTTCAACGCGCCATATACATATGGCAAGTTTGATAACCCCTAAGAGCAATAGAACAGCACGAAGTGGACAAGTCTATAGTGTCGTAATGATCGAAAACAAAGAAAATCCTTTAAAATATTTTGGTGCTTTAAGTACAAAGTGGTTAATATATAATACTAATAATAATGGGATTCATGAACTCTGCAAAGATATCCCAGAATTTAATAAGGAAATAATTAAGTGTTGGAACAGTAACATTTCTGGAGAATAGAAAACAGATTTTATGGAATACTAAGTTTATAAGATTTAGCAACAAAAGTTTAATCTTTGAAAATTAGATAAAAAGGGATATTATTTATGTAAACGATATTAATTTGATGATAATTGATACATATCACAAAGGGTTTCTTTAGAGAAATTAAAAAATAAAAATAATCGCATATCCGAAATATCTGCTATAAAGAAATCTATACCAAAAGAGTGGATTGAAATTTTACAGACAGAAAAAATCAGTGAAAACTAGATTAAACGTATCAATAAAAGCGGTATTACCTCCAAGTATAGCTGTTAAAACCTCATTTTCATCTTGGTAAAAAAAAAATCCACAGACTTGGACACGGAAAGATTATAAACAATACAATAATATAGACTATTACGTAAATCTAGGATTTCCGGACATTGTATAAATAAATGTTTTAGTATATCCACAGCATGATTATTGAACAGATATATCATGATAAGGAGGGGTATTTGCTAAAAATACAAGTCGCCTGAGAGGCTCGGGAAATTTAGACCTAAGACTTGTATTTTTGGCAAATGCCCCGACGTTCATGATATATCTGTTTAATTACACCAAATGTCTCTATCATTAAAGCGCACAGGTGATTCCGGGACAAATACCATGGAGGAGGGGTATTTGCCAAAAGATACAACGGCTACTGACCAATCATAATACAGCTTACTTACATAAGGTGTAATTATACACAAAAGATATTAACCTTCTTTTAGAGGCATCGCACCAAATTTAACCATGATTAAGAACTTTTGGGTTAAGAACGGGATAACAGCGGTTAATCGAAGAATACGGTGGTCAGTTAAACAGCTATGGATAGAATAAGATCTATGCAGTTTAGGTCTACGTCGAACAGAAGACGTCCACTTATTCTCTTCGTAGATTTCAACAGATTGACACACAATTCGCGACTAAAGTTTTTTATTTTGAATGTATGATTCCGTTAAAACGTTTTTAAAGAATGCTTGCATGTCATGTTTGACTAAAGTTCTAATGATGTCATATGTAATTGAGCATTTGCAAAGTTCACAAAAAAAAATTCCTAGTTGAAAACAAAATAATTGATTATGCATATAAAATGTTTCGCTCTAAATAGTCTACGATAATTTATCAAGAAGCCCATCTATCATCCAAAGACCGAGATACAGGAATCAGCTGGCGATGTTTTTTTCGAACCCAAGAATAAAACGAACAAAATAACGTTGAGTTTGCTCAAGCAAGTCTATTTCATAGTTCGATATGTCACCAAACGTCTCACATGAGTGGAGTGCCGTTGGTAATACGACTCTTTTCCAAATAACAGTTTTATATAGAATTCATTCCATCCAAATAACAGTGTTTTAGCTATGATTCATTCCATCCTTGCTTACACCAACGCTGCAAAGTGAATGTAATTTTCTTTAAGCTTGGAGCACGCGTTTTCTGTGCGAATAGTTGTTCGAAACGAGGATTCAATCAAAGTTGCAGTGTAAATAACACTTTTTTTGTAACGGAATTATAACGTCTCCAAGAACAAATTCATAGTTCAAATTTTTTTTGGCTGAAGATTTACTTGGGGTAAACATTAGACATTTCGGGGCATTGTTTTTCAGTCTCCATTTATGTGCATATTTTGTAACGATATTTAACAACGTTCGTAAACCCGATTTTGTACCACTCAATAGTGTCGTATCATCTGCGAGTAAGACGGTTTGTATTTGTACATGACCAATTAAAAGACCACAATTACTTTCAATCAGTTCAAGTATCAAGTCGTTGATAAACAAACCAACAAGCCAGGACGATAACTCACGTCCTTGACCAACGCCCTGAGTAATACGAAATACTCTGCTTGATAAGGAATACATGTACCGGTGAAGTTTTGTAAGAAGTAAATATGATTCGCCACATTTTCCCAGTTATTCCAATATTCCACAATTTATAAAATAGTCCATCTTGCCATATCCGATCGAGTGCCTTTTCATTATCTAAGAAAATCTAAAATACAGCAGAACCACGTTCGAGATCATACAATACATTTTATTAATTAACAGATACACTAAAAAGTGACATATTTAGTGTGTCTATTAATTGATAAAATAGTAATACTATGGTCGATGTGTGAGGTAGATACGATGTATCAACCCGGAAAAGCATATGGACCTCGGATTTCTTCGTCGGTCGATATGATTTTCAAAGGTCAATATAACATCGTATCGACCTCACACACAAATTATATTCGTATAACATAAAATTTTAAGAGCTAAACAACTTGAAAAGCCGATAGGATTAGGAAAATGAGTTCGTATATTAAATATTTCCGATGTTATGTGTAAAGATTTATGTGTTTTTTTGTAGATATTTGCAAGAACACAAGTGAAAATTTTCAGATGGAAATTAATAGAATTTATCATTCCAACAAAAAGCTTCTATTAGAATAGAAAATATCAAACAAAGCTCCCTTATTCCGTAGTGCGATAGTGTTTTACCAGCAGACTAGGCTTCTTGAGCTACCTGGCAGTTTAACGGCGAACAATGCTTGACCCTCTTTCTAAATAACGTTTTGTCTTATTCTTTCCTTTTCAAAATTGTGGTCATGGAGTTGGGTGGTCTACCTGTATTGGGTTTTATTTGTATATTTATTATATTATAGGGAAACGGGATAGAGAAAGGGGAGGTTTGTGTACATATAAACCGGTATAACCCTACCGCTAGCTGTTGCTAGTGCCGGAACCAAGTCCGGTTATCTCGAGTTCCTATCGTTGTCTAGATTTGTCTTTTGTCATTTAATTGTTTTTCTTGTGCAGTTCCCCGGTGGATTGTGGCATCATAGCGATTGTAGTGTTTGGCCATTGTATGGATTTCCTGTTATCTTTTCTTCAGTAATCCTGTTAATATTGTGGAAATGAAGAAGATTACATGCATTATTATTCATCATGCCCTTATTTAGAAAATTTCTGGTCAAAGATATGATATTTTATTCATGAGTAAAATATCTCTCCAGATAGAATTAAAACATCTCATTTTAGGTTATAAGATTTGGGGTAAAGACTTTTTCTGGTTTATCAACATTTTAATCGATAATCAGTTTTTCTCTATATAAATCTTATTGCCCGACGTCAGGGCGTCAGACAATATTAGAATCATAAAAGGCAAATCCGGTAAGGCGTCCATGGCCGCATTGCATTTAGGTAAAGCGTTCATTTTTGCATTGCATGCCGGTCAATGAAGTGTAATGTGTTCATTTGATTGATATAAGGTTAGTAGTATAGAGGCATCGATCAGGTCGTATTTGCGGTGGATCCATGCGGTGGATCCGTTGCCATAAGAACACGAAGTGTTGTCGATCTCTCCGTAATACACCGGACCCCGGTGCGTGCCGTCGCGGTGGAGCGTTGCCATGGGAACACGAAGTGTTCCCGGTCGTGACGTCATCAAAACATGGCATCCTGGGACATTTGACTTGAAGTGAAAATAGTCTTATTTGAAGCCCTAAACAACCATATTGATTGGAAATGATGATATGAATCAATACAAGACTAAACAGGGCACGGTTGAAGGGTATAGGAGTGCGCATGCGAAACCGGAAATGATCGTTTATTTCCCTGATACCGCCATATTGATTGAAAATGAAGTGATGGATGGACGTAGAACCCCGTAAGGGTATTGTTATCTATTGGTGTCTTTTGTCAGATCCACTTTCATTGCATCCATCTTGTTTTTTCGAGGAAAGATAACTCTTGTAGTTAAAAAAGCCACTCTTCATTTATTCAGGCTTGTGACTGGCTATATCTATAGAGTTATAGGCTGCATTTACTTTTTTTTATCTTTTTTTTTCTTCTGTGCAACTAACAATTACAGTTCTTCATTCACTCTTTTTTGTTTTGGTTCTCTGCCATTCACAATTTGGAAACCATTTTGCGTGTTCCTCCAATGGATCGTCGTTTTCTTCCCAATAATGCAGAATTCCTCCACAATAGAAACATTGTACTTTATCACCTTGGTTTAAATAAAATAGTCCAGCCTTTGCAAGGTCCGATGGTCGTTGTTTCAGTCGAACCGGCCATCCAGCGTAAGATTCTAGTCTGACTGATTCATTGGCATACTCTATGTATTTTGGGCACGTAATGTCAGATGTTTCTGCGGGAGTTCTCGGTATAAACCCAAGTTTTTGTAAACATTCTTGAATAAAGGGACACTTTGGAAAATGTCTGGTGTTCCATATGTACCACGTCTTCAGCTCTCCAGCCACCCCAATACTCCACCACATTGTGTGCACTGACATTTGTCTTCTAGACCAATATAATAAAAATAGTCTTGTGTGAGATCTAAGGATTGTACCGCATTTGATGTCCATGTTTGAAGGTATCTAGGGGTAATCAAAATTTTCTCTCAGAGGTTTCAATCGCTCCAACGGGCTTTCAGGGATGCAGTCCATCTGTAGTCTGTCTTGTACACTGCTTAAATGCTTGATGTGAAACATCCACTGCTTTCTAATCCCAACTGCTAATCACAATTGGTCAGCAGAAAGGTAGTCTGGCGACTGAGGGAGCTGGTCGTTTAAGCCTTTATATAATTAAATTGGGTGTTTTCTTTCAGGTACGCGTTCATGGTTTGGTAAGGGGGTTAACTCGTGATTTACTAATGCTGCTTATGAGTTGATTACAATTATGAATATTCAACTCACGAGTTTATTTTTGTCAGTGCTCGCGTGCTCATTTCAGTATTCGGTGGTGGTGGTGGTGATTGGGTGAGAGGCTGTGGTGGTGGTGGTGGTGGTGGTGGTGAGATAAAATAAGAAAAAAGATCAATTATTTGACACAAAATCTATACATTTCACTTCTTTGTTCCATGTGAAAGGGTCACTCTGCATTTCCCTAGGCTTGTGACTGGCTATAACTATATAGTTATAGGCTGCATTACCCCTTTCTTTTGAGTCGTGTGAGCACACTCGTGAGTCTGAAGTATTTAAAGCTTCGATACTTAAAGTTTCCTCATTTGTTCAACGAATCTCAAGGGGTGAAGACCTCTGGAATGTATCACTGTAATAGCTGTAATTATCATTCTAATAGACAGTTCAATCTTCTGCGTCACAAGCAATCGCTTCATAATACAGAGCAAGAGATGACCAAACAACAGGATATGGAAACGGACTCTAACATGTCCGAAGATAGTCATGTTAGTGAAGAATCTGAGTATACCACCGATGAAAGATCTGATGAAGAAGACTCAGACTTGGAATCACCATGGAATATTATAGTAAACAAAGTCACTAATGCAAATCAGTCCGAATACAAAGAAAAGGTGGAAAAGTATACAGACGCCGGACATGAGGAGGATAAGGCAAGAAAACTTGGATATAAAAAATGTTCCCGGAATACAGATGCTTATCTCAATAGTGTATTCTGGATGGAGGATATGCGGAAAGACCCAGTACATAGAAAAATCAAGAAAACGGTCCAAATTTGGAAAGAAGAAGAAGATTACGATACTAGAGAGGCCTGGAAGTATGCCGTAGAAAAAAGACAGTATCTGTTTGATGGAGTATTGAATGATTTTGACCCACCATCAACTGAAGACAGCAACGACTCCATGTAAAAGATAAAAAAAAATGACATATGGGATGGGAGGAAAGGGGTAATGCAGCCTATAACTATATAGTTAAAGTCAGTCACAAGCCTAGGGAAATCCAGAGTGACCCTTTCACATGGAACGAAGAAGTGAAATGTATAGAGTTTGTGTCAAATAATTGGTCTTTTACTTATTGTATCTCACCACCACCACTACCACAATAGCCTATCATCCCATCACCACCACCACCACTGACAAATATATACTCGTGAGTTGAATATTCATAATTGTAATCAATAACTAAATACCGAAGTTACGGCGAATTTATTTTCTGCATATGCGCATTTCGACAACTTATGTCTCTTCAGTGCAGATAAAATCTAAACGTTTGGAAGACAATTAACCCAAAGATGTTTACAAACTGATAGAGAACAAATAACCAAGATGATCTAAATGTAAAGCCAAAATCAGCTAAGGACAGAGCTTTGCGTGAGGGAGATACTCCTTAGTTTTCAACAAAATTTGTAATCAACTCATTAGCAGCATTAGTAAATCACGAGTTAACTCCCTTACCAAACCATGAACGCGGACCTGATAGAAAACACCCAATTGGATTATATAAAGGCGCAAACGTCCAGCTCCCTCAGTCGCCAGACTACCTTTCTGCTGACCAGTTGTGATTAGCAGTTGGAATAAGAAAGCAGTGGAAGTTTCACATCAGGCATTTAAGCAGTGTACAATACAGACTACAGATGGACTGTATCCCTGGAAGCCCGTTGGAGCGATTGAAACGTACGAGTGAAAATTTTGATTTACGCCTAGATACCTTCAAAACGATTTGATTTACGCCAAGATACCTTCAAAACGTGGACGTCAAATGCGGTACAATCCTTAGATTTTTTGAATAGAGCAAAAGCACTGTCCCAAAAGTTGCTTAGTCAGGGATTTGTTCAGCCTTTGTTGCTTTCATCCCTTCAGACATTTTATGGCCGTCCCCATGATAACATTGACATATATGACATGTCTGTGTCCCAAATGAAAACGGACATTTTCAGCTAGATTTCACGTCTTCATGGATTTGACATAACCGGTTTGTAACGGGTGCCGCTAGCGGAGCAGGACATACTTTCCCTTCCGGAGCACCTGATGTCACTCCCGGTTTTCATGGGAGTTCACACTATGAGTGCCTTAGTTTTTAATGTCGTCTTTTAATTTCCGTGCTTGTAGCTGTCTCACATCCTTGTTTTGTCTTTGTTTGTCTTTGTTGCCGTTTTAACCATGTCTTCGGATTTCGATTTTTGTAATCTTCGCTTCCCTTGTTCCTTCGGTATTCTACTGCCGTTGTTTTAGATCTCACACAAGACTATTTTTATAATATTGGTCTAGTAGACAAATGTCAGTGCACACAATGTGGTGGAGTATTGAGGTGGCTGGAGAGCTGAAGACGTGGTACATATGGAACACCATAGACATTTTTCAAAATGTCCCTTTATTCAAGAATGTTTACAAAAACTTGGGTTTATACCGAGAACTCCCGCAGAAACATCTGACATTACGTGCCCAAAATACATAGAGTATGCCAAAGAATCAGTCAGACTAGCATCTTACACTGGATGGCAGGTACAACTGAAACAACGATCATCGGACTTTGCAAAGGCTGGACTATTTTATTCAAACCAAGGTGATAAAGTACAATGTTTCTATTGTGGAATTCTGCATTATTGGGAAGAAAACGACGATCCATTGGAGGAATACGCAAAATAATTTCCAAAATGTGGATGGCAGAGAACCAAAACTAAAAAGAGTGAATGAGGAAATGTAATTGTTAGTTGCACGAAATAAAAAAAGATAAAAAAAAGTTAATGCAGCCTATAACTCTATAGTTATAGCCAGTCACAAGCCTGGATAAATCCAGAGTGGCTTTTTTAACTACAAGAGTTATCTTTCCTCAAAAAAACAAGGTGGATGCGATGAAAGTGGACCTGATAGAAGACACCAATAGATAACAGTACCCTTACGTGGTGCTACGTCTATCCATCACTTCATTTCCAATCAATATGATGGTATCAGGGAAATAAACGATCATTTACGGTTGCGCATGCGCACTCCCATACCCCTCCGAAGTACCCTGTTTAGTCTTGTCATTTCCAATCAATATGGTTGTTTAGGGCTTCAAATAAGACTATTTTCACTTCAAGTCAAATGTCCCAGGGTGCCATGTTTTGATGACGTCACGACCGGGAACACTTCGTGTTCCCTTGGCAACGCTCCGCCGCGACGGCACGGGCCGGGGTTCGGGGTATTACGGAGCGATCGACAACACTTCGTGTTCCTACGGCAACGGATCCACCGCATGGATCCACCGCAAATACGACCTGAACGGTGCCTCTATACTACTAAGGTTACAACAATATCATTGTAAATTTATAAATTGACACTTACGATCGTGATTTTCATTTATTGATTTTTCCACGAAAGTATTTTACATGACATTATATAACGTTACCATTCATTAAGCGTGCTGTTGGCATATAAATAAACACGCATTATTTTCTACATTAACACTTTAGGAAAGTTATTATACTAGTTTAGTCGGAATAAATACGTTTAATTTTTAAGTATGTTCTTCCTATAGATCAGGAGAACCGCAATTATTGAATTGTTTGGTAAACCGTTACGAATATGAAGCTAGGAAATTCTGGTAAATCATTAAAGAAAATATACCTTTTATTGTCTGGGTAAAAGAATGCTGACGTCAAACTAGCTTTTTGAAGAGCTAATACTTGTTTTGTTTCAGAACAACGTACAAAATAAATTCATTCAAGAATTTAATTTACGAGTAGAGTTTGGGAATTGTAATAGGAATATAGCGTTGATAAAACAAAATATTAATAATATGGGAATTCTTATTTTTATAATTGCTAGTTTTTACAACTTACCACAGTCCTTGGTAGTTAGTGCAGTGTAACAGAGAACATTAAGTGAAGCTCTAAATAATTATTGTATTGAGATTATTTAATAAATAGATTATTTGTTGTTTAAAAAAAAAATCAAACTTACGGTTACATTGAGTATCCTTATATGCTGACATTTCCTTTTCTTTCTGTCTGGTACCTTAACTAGTGTGAAGCTAGCCCACAATAACAGCCGACAATAACCGCTAGCCCACAATAAGCCAGCCCACAATAAGAAAGGATGCGTTCGACAAATTTCTTAGAAATTTGTATACAGATCAACAAAAATGATAAAAAAAATTAAAATCTTAATTAATATAAGGGTAATTATACGATATATTGATTCTTAATTAAACTAGTTGATATGGTGCTCTCTTGGAGGTCCGCGCTATGACCCGTTCTATTTATAACGTTGCATTCAAAAGGACAGATTCCTTTTGAAATCTTGAATAACGTGGTGTTATTACGTAAAAAAATTGGTTGTTATGTACAAAATTACTAAGATTTATTTACCAAGTTGACTTCATTTGAAGGTCAACTGTCCAAATACAAAGAAAGGAATACAAGAAGTTAAAAATACGCATATGATTCGCTTTCAAAAAACGTTCAATGTAACTAAGAAGACTACTTTTTGATATTAAGGGAAAATCGGGG
>MJUU01047026.1:26697-37519 GCA_002080025.1 Modiolus philippinarum | reverse complement strand
AAACGTTTTTTGAAAACCTACGGCTTTTTCCCATAGTTAACTACTGCCAACCTGCAAATGGACCTAGGCGTCAATCAACTAAAAGTTAAATGTTGTTATCTAAAATATTTTCATAAAATATAATTTAAGTTTGTCTAAATTTAAAATCACTCTGAAAGAGACAGAATATATCACATTTTACAAGGCATATCTCCATTTCCTTTCCAAGTTGTATTGAATAGCCAACTTAGGGAACGACCATTTTATTTTAAGGGGAGGGCTTAGGCGATTTTGTCTGGAAAATTTATTTATTTTCATGAAAATCTCGAACAAATTATTTAATTTCAGCAGATGCGACATAAAATTATTCATTTGCATATACAATAAAAAAAATATTCATCAATAACAGGTAAATTATTTATTTTCATCACAAGTAGGATTAGATTTTTTATTTACAAAATCGCCCCCCCCCCCACCCCGAAAATAAATTGGTCGTCTCTTTCTTGTGTTTTTATCATACAGGAAAATTGATCTTGTTATCACTCAGATTGTCTTTTTCTCCATTTTTTAAAATCCTATTGTAATTTTGTTATTAATTTGCGTTGAATTAAATCGTCAAAACATATATAAGAAATACCACTGACGTTCAAACAAGAAATGCCACTATTCTGATTTTTTACCTTTCTTTCGAGAAACCTTCAACCTTTTCGTTATATAAATATAAGTACCGTGACGTCCGAGAGGTCCCGGGTTCTTATAACGAAAGTTTTCACATAATGTCATATTTGGCATGACAATGTACATCTTTACACATAATGTTAAGAAGAAGCCATATCACGTAATGAAGTGTGCATATCATGTAATCGAAGTATTCGTATCATGTAATAAAGTAGTTATAACATGTAATGAAGTATTCGTATCACGTAGTAAAGTATTTATATCATCTAATGACGTTTTCGTATAATGTAATAAACTATTCATATATTGTTATGAAGTTTTCGTATCGTGTTATGAAGTATTCATATCATGTAATGAAATATCCAGATCATGTAATACGATATTCGTATCATATAATAAAGTAATCATAGCATGTAATGAAGTTTGCACATCATGTAATAAAGTATGCATATAATAAAATAAAGTATTCGTATCATGTAATAAAGTATTCATATAATGTAATGAAGTGGTTCATATCATGTAATGAATTATTTATATCGTGTTATGAAATATTCGAATCATATAATAAAGTATTCATATCATGTAATAGTGTTTTCATATCAAGTCACAAAGATTTCGGATAAAGTAATGGTGTATTCACATCAAGTAAGAACGGTTCGGCATAATGTAAAGAACATTTACATCATGTCATAGTAATTTCTTCTTATAAGGCAGTGATGGCGTTCCATACATGTTCATTTATTCCATATTCTTTCGTAAAATATTTAATACAGGAGTTTGTCTTTTATTGCAGTATGGAGTTGGTAAAACAATTGCCCGTGGTAGAGATGTATGCTCTTTATTTTTCTTAGATATGGTGTACTTAATTGTACATGAGATAATATCTCATGCGTACGCTTTGTTCAATAACTATTATCTAAATTTATGTAAATTCTAAAACCTAAGGATTAACTCCCTCCATCGCAGTTTTGTCCTTAGCTATATTTGATATTACTGATTATTCGGATTTCGTTTGGTTTATGCATTTTAAACATTTTTTGAAATTATGGATTTCCTTTGTTTGGGTTCTAGTGCTGCTGATGAGGAATTAATTTCCGAAATGGCCATGCAGCTCATTAAAACTATTGCAGTTAAGAGTTAACATATGTGTTATGGTCTCATGTTCATTTACTCCATTTCCTTTCGGAAATTATTTAATACAGGAGTTTGTCTTTTATTGCAGTGTGGAGTTGGTAAAACAATTGCCCTTGGTAGAGATGTATGCTCTTTATTTTTCTTAGATATGGTGTACCTGTACATGAGATAATATTTCATGTGTACACTTTGTTCGATAACTATTATCTAAATTTATGTAAATTCTAAAACCTAAGGATTAACTCCCTCCATCGCAGTTTTGTCCTTAGCTATATTTGATATTACTGATTATTCGGATTTCGTTTGGTTTACGCATTTTAAACATTTTTTGAAATTGTGGATTTCCTTTGTTTGGGTTCTAGTGCTGCTGATGAGGAATTAATTTCCGAAATGGCCATACAGCTCATTAAAACTATTGCAGTTAAGAGTTAACATATGTGTTATGGTCTCATGTTCATTTACTCCATATCCTTTCGGAAATTATTTAATACAGGAGTTTGTCTTTTATTGCAGTGTGGAGTTGGTAAAACAATTGCCCGTGGTAGAGATGTATGCTCTTTATTTTTCTTAGATATGGTGTACCTGTACATGAGATAATATTTCATGTGTACACTTTGTTCAAAAGCTATTATCTAAATTTATGTAAATTCTAAAACCTTTAGGATTAACTCCCTCCATCTCTGTTTTGTCCTTAGCTATATTTGATATTACTGATTATTCGGATTTCGTTTGGTTTATGCATTTTAAACATTTTTTGAAATTATGGATTTCCTTTGTTTGGGATCAAGTGCTGCTGATGAGGAATTAATTTCCGAAATGGCCATACAGCTCATATAACTATTGCAGTTAGAGTTAACATATTTTTATGGTCTCATGTGCATTTGCTCCATATCCTTTCGTAAAATATCCATGAGTTTTGTGGGCATGTAGTGTCTTTGGTCTTCCGTCTTTTGGTGTTCTTGCTTTTGCCTTGTCTCTGGACTTTGATTTATGTAATCTTGTGCTTTGTTCCTTCGGTATTCTACTGCTGTTGTTTTGTTAGCCTATATTATACCGTCATTGCTGTTCCCTTGCTTCATAAAATAGAAGAAGCTAGAGTAAATCCTTCAATCTCACTTACAGATATACTAGTATAAATTGATGATATTCTTTCCATCAATAATGCATTTTTTTGCTAAATGTATCCCATTTATACATCCACCAGAACTAGAGATAAAGGAAACGACAGAAACAAGCACGTCTACATCTTTTTTGGACCTACATCTCGAATTTGACGGAAATGGTCATCTCGGGACTAAAATCAACGACGATTTTAGTTTCAAAATTATAAATTTCCCTAACATGGACAATAATATTCCAGCTTCTCTTGATTATGGAGTGTATGTTTAACAGCTGATTAGTTACGCAAGAACTATCACAAATTATACAGACTTTCTGATAACACATAGTTGTCTCCGTAACCACCTTATTAATACAGGCTTTAGCCCACCATCTCTTTTGAAATGCCTACAGGTACAAAGTCAGGACTATTGCGGTCGACAATTTTGTCGTAGGTCTCCACCCAAGGGACCGACCATTTAAGGGGGGGGGGAGCTATGGTTTTTTTTCAAAAAAAAAAAAAAATTTGGAGCCGATTTTATGTGAAAAAATATTTTGGCTGCCAAAATGATGAAAAAAAAGTTTCTGACGGAGGGTTTTTGCCGAAAATTTTTTTTTCTTTTTGCAAAAAAAATATTTTGTTGATACACGTGAAAAAAATAAATAAATTGTATCGCGCGAAGCGCGAAAAAAATTTTCTGTCAAGGAAAAAAACCCCATAATTCCCCCTTTCAGGTTAAATGGTCGGTCCCTAATATGTCTTTTTGTCTCATGGACTTGACTCTTGACTATTGACCACACTGTTCTGTAATTTTGTTATTACCCCTTTTTCCATAATGTTGTCTCTATATTGTACACTATTTTTGTTCTTTTATTTCTGTTATATTTTGTGGCTATTTCACCATCATGTCTTTATTTTTCTTATTTGTGCCATGTCTTTGTAACCACACCCTTTGTTCCTACGATATTCTACTGTTTTTGTTCTGTTGTCTCCATTATGTTCTTTCTAAATTGTACCGTCTTTGTTTTGCTGTTTCCATTGTTTAATCTCTTTTTGTTCCACCTTTGTTATGGCGGATTTCCTGGATGATTAACGTATTTAATTTGCAATTCTTCAATGAACATACCAATATTCCTCTAGTAACACCTATAAAACTCATTCTAAACTCCTGTCTCTTGTCTGCTCGTTAAGCAATCAAGCTCCTATAGAATTCTATCGTATACCAATTTGTCGTCACTGGAGTATCAAAGTAAACCCCTTCAGGCAGTACAAATTGGTATACAATAGAATTCTATAGAAGCTTGATTGCTTGATGAGAAGACAAAAGACGGGAGTTTAGAAGGAGTTTTATAGGTGTTACTAGAGGAATATTGGTATGTTCATTGAAGAATTGCAAATAAAATACGTTAATCATCCGGGAAATCCACCATAATATAATTTGTTATAAAAGAATACAATTTAGTATCTTTAAACTAAGGAAGATTTTATTGCAATTTGTACACAACCACTTGATAATGATTTCAGCCTTATTTAGAAAATTACCCTTATGACTTAAAATTATACGGAAGCATGGAGGGACATGTGGATTTTTTTTTCTATCTCGTGGCCACGACATACTAATCGCATGCTTTTGGTTTAGAAAGAAACTGTACCTAATACTGTATCTTAAGCAAAGCCAAAGTGTTGAAAAGATTTTTCCAAAAATATTTTCACTTTTCATTTGTCTCTGTTGTTAAAATTTCGAGCACAATGATACATTGGCCATATAATAAGTCACAATTAGCCATATACAGCTCATTCGAATTAATTGCAACTTGAGTTAACATAAATGTTATGGTTTCATGTTCATTTCTTCCATATCCTTTCGTTAAACATTTGATCTGACCGACTTTGACTGACTTTGTTAATTCTGGACCCTGATGTTTTTGTCAACTGGTATTGAAAATTTCGGCATATTTTACAAATTTAATATTTTATTTCTGATATTCTTACCATAACTATAGTGCATAGTAACTAGTAATTATTAATGTGTAAATTATATTCTTCACATTAATTTCTTAATTTCAGGTTTCATATTTGGAATTATCCTTACCACGATACTCTACCTGATTATGGTATTTCAGTTAAAATTTCAACCATTGACATCATCAATTACATGTTCATTACTGGGTGCTATCATCACAATAGGCCTTGCTTTCTCAAAACAGACGCGTCTTATGATATTCTTAATGATACCACAGTTGTTTACAAGTAAGTCATTAGCTAAAACAAGGAACTGTCTTTCGATTTCATTAAGGTGGCTCACTCATCAAATTTTTAAATTTGTGTCAGATTTCGGAACTCCTCGGGTTTTCCCCAGTTCAATTGCTGAAAGAATTTTGCACACGAACTCCCACTTTTTATTTCATGAATGTCTTCTTTAGGTCAAGTTAAGACACCTGACAAGTTTTCCTAAAATTCTTGATATAAGTTCCCAGCTTTTAGACAAAAATAATCCTAATGTTAAATTAATGGGAAATCCAGAGAAATCCATTTCCCGCCAAATTTTAATGTCTTCTTTCTCCGTCATTTAGAAGCACGCCACAAGGACCTTTAAAATTTCTTTTCTACCATTTCATTGTGTTTACAATGCTTATTCAATTGGAATAGGTTTCAAGGAATCCTTGTCCTTGATATACTTGATATAAGCAACATCAGGAGTGAGCCTCCTCAATGCATATAAAAGCAAAAATGACACCTGTGTTAAAAAGTTTATTATAACAATTGGTTAAATTTCGTTGTTTTTTTTTCCAAGATACATACATGAAGTTAAGAAAAAAGTAAATTTGACTAGAAGTCGACTAATAAAAAATTTGCTGTAGCATTAATTAGGTGAAAAGCGATTAATCATTTTCAAATATATTATGGCTCCATTAAATGCTTATGAAAAATATGGAAAGAGGGAAAAATGTGTTCATATCGGTTTAATAGATTATACTCAGAGACTGAGCCTGTATCGCTCACCTGAAAAATGCTTCTCAGCTATGCCTTTAGTAATGACCAAAAATGTTCCCATAGGGACTAACGTAAAGCTATGTTCTCCGCTGGCAGCAACATTGAAATGACCAATTTTTGCAAAGAACATCCGATTGCCTATTTTCGGGTCGGAATGAAATGAAAAATTTTTTGCAAAGGACAATTCATACACCATTCATTTGATGTTTGGTTGAGTTAGCTTCAGTTTTTATACTATAGAGAGGATGATTTTCCCATAGGTTCTGATGATGAATTATGTTCCGTACTGGCGGTCATGTTTTATGTCGGATAGGAACGACACAAGCAGTCTTTGTGAACGGCCTTGCAAACATCATTCCTTGAAAGATTTGGTTTAATTTGCTTCAGTAATTCTAGAGGAGATGATCAAAATAACGATTTTCCCTTAAGGTCCAATGTTAAGCTAGATGGTCCGCACTGGAGGTAATGATGTTTTGTGGGATAAAACCAATACAGTTTATTTCAATAGTGTCAGAGCAGATGCACAAGTTGGGTCCAATATAAAATTAAAATGATATCCATGATAGTGGCCATGCTTTTTATCGGATCTGACCAAAATGAACAGTCTTTGTAGAGGACTTCCCATGCGTCATCATTCCCATACAGTTATGTTAGATTTGCTTCAATAGTGTCAGAGCAGATGCACATGCGCGAATGAGGGTTTTTCCCATTGGGTCCAATATTAATTTAAATGAAATCCGTGGTAATTGCCATGCTTTTTATCGGATCCGACCAAAATGAGCAGTCTTTGTAGAGGACTTCCCATGCTTCATCGTTCCCATACAGTTTAGTTAGATTTGCTTCAATAGTGTCAGAGAAGGTAATGAAAATAATGATGTTCTCGTAGAGTCCAATATGGAACGGGTGGCCATAATTTGTCAGATCCGACTAAAAATTAGCACCCCTATACACCGTTCAAATACGTTAAGTTTCAGAATACATGACCAAAATGATGATTCCTCCCCAAAAGGTCCAATGTTAAATTAAGTTCCGAGCTGGCCGCCATGTTGGGTCGTAAGAAAACGGTCATTTTTTGTGAAGAACCTTCAAAACATCATATCTGTTTAGTTTGATTGCATTTGTTTCAGTAGTTTTAGAAATACCACTATGTCGGTACATACAGTCAATCTTTTCCCCTTAATGATAAAATTTTTTTTTATGTCCCCAGATCGAGGATCGGGGGGCATATTGTTTTTGTCCTGTCTGTCTGTCTGTCTGTTTGTCTGTGCGTCCGAAACTTTAACCTTGGCTATAACTTTTGAACTATATAAGGTAGACTTTTGGTACTTGGCAAGTGTATAGGTCTAGTCAAGAGGAACATAAATATGCAAAAAAATTAGGTCAAAGGTCAAAGGTCAAGGTCATAGGGGTCAAAAAGGGGTAAAAATCGCAATATGGGGGCATATGTAGTTTTTCACAAACACATCTTGTTTTAGTGTTGATGTTGTACTATTTTCTGTGTTGGCGGCTACGTTTTTTTTGTCAAATGGGAGCGAAATGGACAATATTTGAAAAAGACCCTTCCATACATCTTTCCGTTAAAGTTAAGTGCCATGTTGGCGGCAAGTGAGCTATTGCCATCACTTGGCTTACGTCGTCCGTCCGCCAGTCTTCTGTTAGTTTTTTCTTCTTCTTGAAACCACTGAAGCAAATTCAATCAAACTTTACAGAATTGATGTAGTGAAAGATTGCTCATTGCCTTCCGATGAAACAAATAACATGGCCACCAGCGCTGAACTTAGTTATCATTGGACCCCGCGCGAAAAATATCATTTTAATCATTTTCATCAACTGCTCTGAAACTATTTAACTACTAGAATAAGCAATCTTAATGAAGGACCTAAAATACATCATTCCTGTAATGTTTGGTTCAATTTGATTCAGTGATTCAGAGAAGATGATCGATATCTGAAAAGCTAACATGCGGTCAGATTGTCGGACGGACGACGGATGCCAGCAGCCAGGTAAAGGCAACTACACTGGCACTTCGGGTTAATTGAGCTAAGAAGAGAAAAGGGTAGTGTTTGAAGATGTACTCACACAACAATTTACAATGTTACTGAATTCTTAGATTCGCCTCCTTCGAGATGTATATATTCGTGAGGTCAAGAATAATCTTATTTTCGCCATTATCCTCACCATCATCAACTTCGTGCTTAGCACGTTTAATGCATAATCATACTTGCTTTGTGACAAGTTCTGATTTCTCAGGTAAAGGAAGAATGTTTTTGATGATGTATGCTGTTATACTGGTAATGAGTTATCCTGTAGACAACTTTAACAGAAATGTGTTGGTTATGTCAGAAAGTGCAACATGTGGACAAGAATTAGCGTACAACCAAACAAAAGAACTTATGGAAGCATCAGCTTCTCCACTTTCAAGTATGCATATTTTTCGAGAAATTTATATAGAACTGGTAACCAAAGAATATATGAATCTAACAACGGTGAAAAGGCAAGATCAAGAAATCTCAGACACCCAATGGTAAGATTTCAATGGTTCTCTGACGAGGCTTGCCGAGTCAGAGAACCATTGAAATCTTACCCGAGGGTGTCTGAGATTTCTAAATCTTGCATTTTCAACGGTGTTTGATTTATTTTCTCACTTTTGTAATCACAAACTATGATTTATTTACAACCATGTCGTACTTGATATCCGACGTTCCTAAGCGACGTCAATGACGTCAGAATATGTTGCTTGGTAATTTCTGTCTTGTACCGGGGTACAAGACAAGAAAATCTCACACCGCTAAAAATAGGAACTGTCTTGTCTCAAAAGTGAGAATATATTCGTCTTTACCATTCTCCAAAGGAGTACATTAATTGTTATTTATCCTGCAATGGTGGTATTTACTAGACGAATACGACCCTACGAATATTTTTTTTCGTATTCGTAGGGTAGACTGGTAAGCGGTCCGCGATTTTGAACGAAGAAAAGACAAGCGACTGGTTTGAAAGCCTCGAATACTTTGACGTCACAGTGTAAATTCTCTTATGACGTCAGGGATTATACCAAAATGGCCGAAGTTGTTTACTGTCTTCCTGGTCCCGCTTCACAAAGAAAATGCATTTTTAAATAGGGTTTAAATGATTGCAGGATAAAAACAATAAACGTACATTGTCGGAAATATAAAATTTATTTGTACTCGCTGCGAAACAGGCGAGAAATGCTCGGTAAACCTCGCATTTCTACCTGTTTCTAAAGCTCGTCAAACAAATTTTATATTTTCCGACAATGTACATATATTGTATATAAACTAGAAGCTCAGAGACTGAGCCTGTATCGCTCACCTAACAAAATGCTTCTATGCCAAGCATGACCAAAAGTGATGTTGTTTTACCATTGGGGTCTAATATTTAGCTATGTTCTCCAGCAGCACCCTTTGTTTTTGACTGATCTTATTGAAATGAGTAATTTTTGCAAATCTTTTCTACACATTTAGTTAATTTTGCTTGAATAGTTTCAGAGAAGATGTTGAAAAGGATGGTTTTCTCATACCGTGCTCCAATGTTAAATTTTGTTCTGCAGTGGAGGCCACAGTTTTTTGTCGGATCAAAATGAAAGGAGCAATTTTAGGTTTAATTTGCTTCAGTGGTATCAAAGGAGAAGATGAAAATGTGATTTTCCCATAGGGTCCAATGTTAAACTATGGCAGTTTTTCCCATAGGGTCCAATGTTAAACCAGTTTTTCCCAGTTTTTCCCATAGGGTCCAATGTTAAACCGTGCTGGCAGTCATGTTTTCTTTGGGATTGTAAAGAATTGAGCAATCTTTGTAAAGGACCTTCCATATATCATTCCTGTGAAGTTTGGTTGAATTTGCTTCAGTGGTTTCAGGGGAGAAGATGAAAATATTCTTTTTCCTATAGGGTCCAATGTTAAACCCAAGTTCCGTGCTGGCGGCCATGTTTTTTGTCAGATCGGAACGAAATGGACAATCTTTGTTAAGGACCTTTCGTACATCATTCCTGTGAAGTTTGGGCCAATTTGCTTTAGTGGTTTCAGAGGAGAAGCTGAAAATGTGATTTTCCCTAAGGGTTCAATGTTAAACTATGTTCCGTGCTGGTGGCCAGGTTTTCTATTGGATCGATGCGAATTGGGCAATCTCTGTTAAGGACCTTTAGTGCGTTATTCCTGTAAAGTTTGATTGAATTTGCTTCAGTAGTTTCAGAGGAGAAGATGAAAATGTGATTTTCCTATAGGGTCCAATGTTTAACTATGTTCCGTGCTGGCGGCCATGTTTTTCATTAGATCGGTGCGAAATGAGCATTCTTTGTTTAGGACCTTTAGTACATCACTCCTGTAAAGTTAGGTTGAATTTGCTTCATTGGTTTCAGAGAAGAAGATGAAAATGTGATTTTCCCATAGGGTCCAATGTTAAACTATGTTGCGCGCTGGCGGCCATGTTTTTTATCGGATTGGAATGAAATGAGCAATCTTTGTACAGGACCTTAAGTAAATCATTCCTGTAAAGATTTGGTGAATTTGCTTCAGTGGTTTCACAGGAGAAGATGAAAATGTGATTTTCCCATAGGGTCCCATGTTAAACTCTGTTTCGCGCTGGCGGCAATGTATTTTATCCGATCCACACGAAATGAGCAATCTTTGTAAAGGACTTTTAGTACATCATTCCTGTAAAGATTTGGTGAATTTGCGTCAGTGGTTTCAAATGTGGAGATGGAAATGTGATTTTCCTATAGGGTCCAATATTAAACAATTTTGCGCGCTGGCGGTCATGTTTTTTATCGGATTGGAACGAATAGAAGCAATCTTTGTTAAGGACCTTTAGTACATCATTTTTAATATTTGGTTGAATTTGCTTCAGTAGTTTCTCAGGAGAAGATGAAAATGTGATTTTCCCATAGGGTCCCATGTTAAACTATGTTTCGCGCTGGCGGCA
>MJUU01047026.1:6053-26526 GCA_002080025.1 Modiolus philippinarum | reverse complement strand
ATGTTGCGCGCTGGCGGCAGTGTATTTTATCCGATCCAAACGAAATGAGCAATCTTTGTAAAGGACTTTTAGTACATCATTCCTGTAAAGATTTGGTGAATTTGCTTCAGTGGTTTCAAAGGTGAAGATGGAAATGTGATTTTCCTATAAGGTCCAATGTTAAACTATTTTGCGCGCTGGCGGTCATGTTTTTTATCGGATTGGAACGAATAGAAGAAATCATTGTTAAGGACCTTTAGTACATCATTCTGTAATATTTGGTTGAATTTGCTTCTTAAGTCTTCTTAATTTAAGTCTTAACAATCCATTGGGCTAATGACGTCTTAATGACACATTAGGCTAATGACACGTTCATACAACCAGGTCCAGAACAAACAGAGCATTCTTTGTTAGGGACCTTTAGTACATTATTACTGTAAAGTTTGGTTGAATTTGCTTCAATGGTTTCTGAGGAGAAGATAAAAATGTGATTTATCCCCATAGGGTCCAGTGTTAAACTGTGTTCCGTACTGGTGGCCATGGTTTTCATCGGATGGGAACGAAATGAGCAAATTTTGTGAAGGACCTCCCTTCAGTACATCATTCCTGTAAAGTTTGGTTGAATTTGCTTCAGCCGTTTCAGAGAAGATAAAATGTGATTTTCCCATAGGGTCCATTGTTAAACGTAAGTTCCGCGCTGGCGGGCATGTTTTTTATCGGATTGGAACGAAATGAGCTCTTTTCAAAGGACCTTCCATAAATCCATGATGTAAAGCTTGGTTAAATTTGCTTCAGTGGTTTCAGAGGAGAAGATGAAAATGGGAAAAGTTAACGGACGACGGACACCAAGTCAGGTGAGCTAAATACGTGACTCTTTACTTTATTTATCACATTAAATAAATTAGAAATTGTTTTAATGTATGTCTTTTTGTAACAAATCAATCATACGAAATAATTTCTTTTTTTTTTAATTTATCTTATATTCAATTTTGACTTTGTTAGAGTCATATTTTTATGTTTCATATTTAAGCATAGTTTTCCCTTGACATGACTTTAAAACAGTTGCAGAATGAGCGCATGATGCAACTGTCCCCACTATAGAACAAACTGATTAAATGGTCTTTCCACATGTTCCGGAACAAGTATCAGATCAAACTTTAGAAGAGAGGCAAAACGCATTTCTACTTGTTTCTATCGTTTTTTGTAAGGACAACAAGAATAACTTCGGGCTACTAAACCATTCCTTGAGACTTGTATTATGCCTCATTCATTCACCTGGTCAGGAGTGATACATATGGTTAAGGGATGGGAATCTCAATTGTTTTCAAGATAATTTAAAACGGTGAGTAGAAAAACCATCCCTGGGACTTCAGGTATCTATTGTAACGGTCAAACGAGTGGCAAAAGTTTCTTTTCAAAGAGATGTACTTTTACACTCCAAGCCGACGTTCTGAAAGACTGCCTGTGTGTTACACATTGTTGCTTATTGACTGACAGCAGACCACAATGACGGTACTGTCATCAGACGATTTTTCAGTGTCAAATCAGTCGTTCTACATACTACATTCGCAGTCTTTTGTGGTATGCTGTCAATCAATTATCAACAATATTGTTTCTTTCTCTGCAGTCGGTCTTTTGGTCTTTCAGAAGTAGGCTTTGGGTGTAAAAGTACATCTCGTTAAAATGACACTTTTGCCACTCGCATGACCGTTGTAATATCGATCAATTCCTCTTATATCATGAGGGATAGAAATGTAAATGGTTTTGAGTTGAGATTTTATCAGTTTCTGCGATATTTCCCCCTCCTTTAAATTGTTGGGCGGGACACCAAGTCACCAACCCAGGGGACTTCTGCCAAGTTCTGCATGGTATATATCATTCAATGCATCTTATCAGGTGCAATAAAAATATATATGGTTTAGTATCTAAACATGGAGATAAAATATCCTTAAAGAACAAACAGAATGAAAAGTCTCATTTCAAATTAGTTTCGATGGTTTTTTTTCCCTTTCCCCTTTAGAGCCAATAATGGTATCCGACGTACTCGGGACTTTTTTCTGTATCGTATGTTTCATAAAAAAATCATTTTATAAGGTAATCATACAGGTATGATAACCTTATATAATGATTTTTATCTACAAGATTATCTTTTATTGTATTCCATTGTCATTGATTCCCCTGGGATCACTATCGGCAAAGTGCGAATCTATGAGATCATTATTATAGTCTAAACAATAAATGCGATCCCGGTAAAGAAAACTATTACTGTAATAAAATCAATAATGTTTATTACAGTAATAAAGATTTTTTTTCAATAATCGCATATATTGCTTCACTATAATTTTTTTTTTATGTTTATTTATTTATTGAAAATTGCAGACAAAGAACCCATTTGGGTTATGGCAATACAAACATATATCAAACAAAAACATACTGTAATAAAACAAATACAGTGAAGATAAATATCAGCTAAGGGTCTCCTCTCTTCAGTTCTGACTGTCTAATAAAAGAGACAACTGTATTTACATCTTCAGGTGTTAATGGGCTAAGGATACTAGCTAGTTGCTGGTGAAAAGTTTTTAAACTAAACTCATTATTATTTTTTATTAAATTTTGTTATAAGATTTGTTCGAAGTTGATGATTAATTTTACAATTAAAGAAAAAATGTATTTCGTTTTCTACTATATTGCATACTCTTTGCTGCCTAGGGATCTTTTTGTATCTTCCTAATTCAATTAATAACTCGTGATCGCTAACTCTAAATTTAGTCAAAATTTTTCTTGTTTCTTTATTTGGATGGTTTAAATAAACAGTTTCTATATTTTCATTAAAATATTTATAAAGGAAGTTTTTGTTGTCTTCATTTAATGATTGAATTTTTGTATTTACAAGGTTATTATAATATTTTAAGACTGTGTTTTAATACTCTTCTTTAGTTTTTGGGTGTTTTCCTTAGTTTTATAATTATTTAACTGTTCTGTATCTAGTTTGTTTTCTTTTATAATTTCATTGGCATATGTGCACCATGAGTAAGTTCCTTCTTTATCTAAAAGTTTAGTTAAATTAAAAGCTTCGGTGAGAAGTGGATTTAATCCATCATTATTTAGTCTCGAGAAGTACAAAATGGATTGATATTTGATAACAGATTTCACTGGTAACAATCCAATTTCTTGTCTAACAACAAAATTAGTCGAAGTTCTTTTTGTACCAAGTGTACTTTTAATAAAGTTTAAATGTATTTTTTCAAAGGGGGATTTATCAATAAAAGACAATTCATCTACANTTCTATTGTTTTTTATAGCTCTAATTTTGGCTCTATATATTTGTATATATGTATCCATAAAACAAATTTCTGAATTATATGTTAATATAGGACGAATAAGCATTTCGAATAATTTACATGATATAATAATGATCTCGTCGATTCGATAGTGGGGATGATTAATATAAATACCTCTGTCTTTCTTTGAAAACGAGTATACATGCACGTGCATTGTACAAAATCAAATACGAGTAGCTAGAAAAATGCAACAACTACGATTATTCTTTAATGTGTTAAATTTTCACTTCACTTTATGTCCTTACATTTTTCACAAGAAATGCTAATATTTAAAAAATTTGAGAGATGAATATCTACATAATATAATTAGAGATTATCCAGATTTTTGTAGTATTACAAACATAGATAAGTTGATATATATTCTTAACCCATCAACGCCATCTCAAGTAAATTAATAGGTCTCTTCATAAAAAAGTCATTAGAACTGAGGACAGGAGACTCTTGAAATGTTTACTTGAATTTATTGATGTATATTAATTGAAATGTTGAAGTTATTTTGTAGTTTTGTCACGAACTTATTTTAGTTTAATGACAATAAAGTATTTGAATTTATATGCATTTTTGCATATTTTTAGGTTAATCAGTTTATTCTCATATGGAAACGAAATATTCATATTGATCCCCCAAAAGATTATTTTGATCCAGGAATATTAATCATTAACATTATGATGATTCATTCGTGATATTTTCTATTTACTCAAACTATGACAATTTACAGCGGTAATCAAGTCCATAAGGCTACTACTAAAGGTACTACAAGAATTTGCCAGGATTGTTAGAAAAGCATTCTTAGCTTTACAAAACGCTATAACGCAAATAGGTTAGTATGAGTATCATCATTTTAATAATTTTTATGCATATTTGATATTTTGCATGTTTCTTTTGTTGTGAAGTTTCTCATTGTTGTTATTATTATACCCCCGCTCCCCATCGGGGATAGGGGTAAACTAATTTCGGTCTGTGTGTGCGTGTGTGTGTGTGGGTCCGTCCGTAAAACATTTTCGTCGCATTTATCTCAACAATGGTAAAAGGTACAGATCTGAAATTTTGTCACAAGCTCTGTATAAATAAAAGTGACAACAAAAGTCCGAAACGATTAAAGGAAGAGACCAGTAAGGAAAATCCGTATAACATTCGACTAAATCAGGGAAACACAATCCAACACAGAACATTTTTGGCAAGCCGTCATATTCCCGACTTGGAACGGGCATTTTATAGATAAAATTCTGGGTTAAACCAGGTTTAATGATACATCAACCTCTCGCTTATATGACGACTAACTATAGCTTCTGTGCTCCCAGATTGTGTTAAATGTCAAAGCCATAATATTATCAGGGGGCACTACACTATTTCAATACGCCAATTTTTGACAGACCTCGAAAATAGTACTAATCTGTATAATCATGCCATATTGTGGGAAACGATTTTGGACAAATCAGAATACTGGTTCCTATTTACCGACTTCCGACAAGTTCCGTCAATTTTGACACTTGTAGCATTATAGAGTGGATTTTCGTCAAAGTATTCTCTGTAATATGTAAATGATACAAAGCTGAAATTTTGTCAGTAAGCATTGCAGGGTCATGCCATATTATGGGATGCGTTTTCTGACCTGTCAGGATACTACTTCCTGTTTATAGACCTAGTAATCTGTATGATCATGCCATATTGTGGGAAACGATTTTGGACTAATCAGAATACTACTTCCTATTTACCGACTTCCGACAAGTTCCGTCAATTTTGACACTTGTAGCATTATAGAGTGAATTTTCGTCAAAGTTTTCTCTGTAATATGTAAATGATACAAAGCTGAAATTTTGTCAGTAAGCATTGCATGGTCATGCCATATTGTGGGATGCGTTTTCTGACCTGTCAGGATACTACTTCCTGTTTATAGACCTAGTAATCTGTATAATCATGCCATATTGTGGGAAATCAGAATACTACTACCTATTTAACGACTTCCGTCAATTTTGACACGTGTAGCATTATAGAGTGAACTTTCGTCAAAGTTTTCTCTGTAATGGTAAATGATACAAAGCTGAAACTTTGTCAGAAGCATCACAGGGTCATGCCATATTGTGGGATGTGTTTTCTGACTTGTCGGGATACTACTTCCTGTTTACGGACTTAGTCAATTTTTGACACGTGTAGCATTATAGAGTGAATTTTCGTCAAAGTTTTCTCTGTAATGGTAAATGATACAAAGCTGAAATTTTGTCAGAAGCTTAGCATGGTCATGCCATATCGTGGGATGCGTTTTCTTTATTGTCGGAATACTATTTCCTGTTCATCAACTTCTTCAATTTTTTGGCACTTGTGGCGTAATGGAGTAATTTTTCGTCAAAGATAATATGAAACCGATCTGAAATTTTGTCACAAGCTTTATATAGTCAGGCCATATTGTGGGATGTGTTTTTGAACCAATCAAAATACTACTCCTGTTTACCGACTTTGGTCAATTTTGACACTTGTAGCATTATAGAGTGAATTTTCATCAAAGGTTTCTCTGTAATGGTAAATGATACAAAGCTGAAATTTTGTCAGAAGCTTTGCATGGTCATGCCATATCCTGGGATTGTTTTCTGACTTGTCGGAATACTACTTCCTGTTTACCAACTTCGTCAATTTTTCGGCACTTGTTTGAACCCAATATAGAAGTGAACACCAAAATTGACTAAGTCAGTTTCAGGGTACAATGAGCGGTGGTATAATTGGACGCCATTTGGCGACAGCTCTTGTTATTACTGTCATAGAAAATTTAGTCGCCGAATTTATTTTCACTCATACATGTGTGTACTTACAGACCACAGGCACTTGTTTCATAAAATATGTCAGTCCCCCTTCTCTTCATTGAAGAAGAGAGGGAGGGACTGACATATTTTATGAAACAAGTGCCCGTGTTACAGACAACAGGGTTACAGACAACAGGGGTCAAACCTAGTGTTCATCAAATAATTTATAATCAGAACATGGTAACTCCTCTTTGATCTATGAAAAACCTGTGTTTAGAGGTCTTTATAATAATAATATTTTGAACGTTAGTTTTCTATGTGATCTCGAATGGCTTCATAAAATTAAAGCCTTAAGCATGCGTTGACCATCTGACCGAAAATCATTTCATGCCGGGCTATGATTATAATAAAGCTAGTAGTAGAAAAACGTATGTATTTTGTTGTCTACGCCAACGGCTCCTCAACATAGCGACGTAAAGTATACGCTGCAAGTGATTTGTTCCACGTGACCATTTGTCCGGTTAAATCCTTCTACAGTTTTTAAGATAGAAAGTTTTTATTTTGCAGGTTGATTGTACACATATCAAAGATGGTACTTGGATTTTGATTTTATAATTTTTCAGAAATCTACACATTGTTGAACTTTGTCATTTTTGCGCATTATATTGTATATAGGGTACATCATTTGTCCAGATAACTCCTCCTACAGTTTTTAAGATAAGAAATTGCGGAGGGTATATAGTTTTTGACTGGTCCGTCAGTCCGTCTGTCATCAAGTGGGTACGCCATTTGTCCGGTTAACTCCTTCTAGGAAGTTATTATTTTGCAGGTTGATTGTGCACATATCAAAGATGAAGATGTGCATGGTATTTGGATTTTGATTTCTTATAATTTTTCAGAATACTACACATTTTTGAACTTTTGTCATTTTTATGCATTATATTGCATATAGGGTACATCATTTGTCCGGATAACTCTTCCTACACTATAAGGTGGGAAGTTTTTGTTTTACAGATTGATTGTGCATGTATTGAAGATGTGAATACTACTTGAATTTGATTTTTACTGATTTTCACAAAAATGTATATGTTTAACTAAGTAATTTTTAGGCGAGATAATGCTTATAGGTAACACCATTTGCCTGCATTAATACTCCTACAGTTTTTAAGATATTTTACAGAATGATTTTTCATCTGTAAGAGATGTGCATGTGCAAAGTAGATAATACAGGATTATCCGATATGTGGGGGCGTGGGGTATGCGAGCTTGCTCATTAAGGTTCTTTGATTATTATACTGACTGTTACATTCACAAATACCTCTTTTCTCAGGTTTAAAATGTTTAACAGTATGAAAAGTCAAAAAAATACTGTCAAAATATAATAATAAGAAGAAAACAAATGTTGAAGCTGTAGCAGGCAACACTCTTTTCTTCGCGTAACTTCAAATGATGATTAGAATATGGGCACTTGTTTCATGAAAAAGATAGGATGAGCCTTTTTCGCCTAGGAGATCGAGATATCTCGTGATTTTGGGGTGTGAGATATTTCTATCTCACCCCTTTGCGGGGGGATGTCTCACTTCAATCGTCAGCATGTGCGAAACATTCAAGATGTCTGCCATTGCTTAGAATTTTCTTGTGATTTATCCAGTATTATTTGTTGTCTGATTTTTTTTGTTTATCAAAAGAATGAAAATGTACCTCTGAACCAGCAACTTATTATGAATTACAAGATATGCGATAAATTATTTAAACAGAGATTTAAAATTGCGTGCCAATTGTTGGAAACGAAGTTACTATCCAGCTTCAGTAAACGTATCCGATTGTGACGTCATACTTTTCGCAGGAACGTTTTTGATATTTCTTTGTGAAAGTCAAAGCTGATCATGGTTTTGCGAGTAATTTTAGAGCGTTAAGGCGAGAAAAAGTATCAAACCCTCTTGAAAAGGCGAGATAGGCTGATCTCAAACCCTCAGGCTAAGATATCTTTTGTCGGCAAGCCTCGGGATGGACATGATATCTTAGCCTTCGGGCTTGAGATCAGTCTATTTTGCCTTTTCTCTTGGGATAGATACTATATTTCTTAGACAGGCTGATCTTTTTGTCATGAAACTACAAGTGTCTGTTGATTAGAAACTTGATTACATCAACTGCACAGGTGTTCACGCCAATAAGCACTACCCACTTGTCGGTAAGACCAAAACTCCGCCTCCCGCACGTGATAATTGCTGATCAATAGTCTTCACAATAGCAGCGCTTACTATTGCAATAGTGCAATCAACGCTATTTCTATTAATCTATGCGAAATAAAACTGTTTTACTACACAAGAAATTTCTTACAGGAGGTATAATAATTGTAAATAGTGTTTGATATACAAATAGCATTAAAGTCTTTTTACCATATTGATTGTAAACGCACATACAACGACAAAGATATTTTTCTTAGAGCCCCTAACGCATACAGTTAAATAAATTGCAGACATTGAAAAATACTGTTGCTCTGTGCTTTTGATTGTATAGTATTGTCGCTAGACATAAACCTGGTATAACTACCGTCATTTCACTCCAAAATTATTATTAATATTATTGTATCTTTGCGTGAATCATTACGTATTGGTCGAATACAATATCGCAAGTTGCAATCACCTCCTTGCCTAATGTTTGTGTTGGTCAGTCCCTGATTCTACATATTAAGATTCTATTGTTTAGCTGGCTGGATCCGATCCAGCACACCATTCATATTGAAGTGAAATATGGAGACATTCGGATTTTTCCCTTAATTAGACACATGATCGCATAAATTATTTTAAACCACAATTGATTTTGAAAATATCATTCGAATAGCTTGTAGCAGGTACTTTGTTCTAAATTGGTCAAACAGTGGTTTGCCATTGTTTATGTATTATTTAACCTATACTGAAACTGAACATTGTTCATGAATTATGGAGTATTTGAATAATGGAAGATATCCTGGTTTTGTTCTAATCTTCGATTTTAGTTTGACTTAATTACTTCATTTCGATAACCTTAAAATGACAGAAACCTTAGTAATAATCCAACTACTGAAAGCGGCAGCTTAACAAATAGTGAAATTTTAGTCTATGTATGTTAAGGTGGTTCGGGTGTCTAAAACTGCGCATCAATCTTGCGCATGTGATAAAAATTGGAATTTACCACTGAAATGTTGTAAAAATGATTTTGAATAGTTCATTGATAATTAATAAAATCAGATAAGCAACATTTATGCTGAGAATGTGCAAATTACGTCACATTTTTGAAGAACTCTTATTTTATTGAAGGGAGATAATTCTAAAGAAATAATAAGGGGAAAATCACATTTTCATGAATTTTTCAAAAATATGATCGGTGACCCCATTTTTTTATTTCACATTTCCAAAGTTATTTTTTCAACAGAGTTTATACTACATTTTCACAAAAATCTATCGTTTTATTCACATAAAAGATTATAAAATAGTATTTTCTCCCTATATAGACTATGTTAAAAAGCTCAAAGTCTCGCTATTTTTCTTCCAGAAAAATTAGTTCGGTGACCTATTGATCTTTTACTAAAATTGTGAAGTGCAAGCAACAAGCTTTCATTCGCAGAAAAATTAGAAAAATCTATCGTTTTGTTTTTAGTCACCCGAACTACCTTAAGGGATGGCAAATAATGGATGTTTTGATTTTTTTTCACATAAAACACAACTGCTCAAATCTTCAACGATTTTGATGTCTTTTCATTGATATTGTAACTTTTAAATGACCGCAAGTATTGTTTCTTTGTCTAGAAATATCAGCTATAAATGTACAGTTTTATAAATAAGCTTCTTGTCTTAGCAACATAAAACATTTCATTGATAATTTACTTAATAATATGACACTTGGAATTACACCATTAATAGCGCTTTGTTTTTGCAATTTTTATTACTTTCAATACAAGAGATAATGTTGTTTTTTTTTTTTTGCTTTCAGCTAAAGCAATTGGTAAAATAATTTCATGGCTGAAGAACATCGTTAATATATGCAATCATAAGATGGGAGAACCTTATAGAAAATGTAAAAGAGCATTTGACACCGCTTACCGAAGATGCAAGTATGTTATTACAAAATACTGAAGTAACTGTACATCAAGTTTCTGCAATTGACGATTTCGGCAACTTATTTATCTTCAGTGAAGATCAAATCAAAATATAAACCAAGCTTCTTTTATTAACATGGATATATTTATTCATCATTATATATATTTTTACTTTTTATCGATACTTTTGTAAGGGATCGACCATTTAACTTGAAGGGGGGGGGGCTATGGTTTTTCTAAAAAAATATTTTGGATTTGATTTTATTTGAAAAAAATATTTTGGCTGCCAAAATGATGAAAAAAAAATTCTGAATGAGGCTTTCTGCCCAAAAAAATAATGTTAATTTTGAAAAAAATATTTTGTTGATACGCGTACAAAAAATAAATAATTTGTTTCTGTCCAGAAAAAAAACCATAACCCCCCTTCAGGTTAAATGGTTGGTCCCTAAGTCTTATAACATGTTTTTACTATTAACATTCAAACAAAGAAAATATTGAAAATGACAAATAATTTCACTTTCTCGTGAGTGTGATACTTAAGGAATAACAAAGTACTGAAGTTACTGTAAATTCAGCTTCTGCATATGGCCATTTCGACAACTTATTTCTCATCAGTGAACTTAAATCAAAACATTTGAAAATTCATACATCAAAATATGTGTAAAAGCTTATAGAGAACGAATTGCCAAAAGGATCTAAACAGAATTTTTTTAGAGAGAATATTATCAGAGGCAAACAATATTAATACAGTGACTTGCCAAAATATTGCAACAAATGAAAATTCCCTGTGTATTAGATATCAAAACGGTCCCTGTAAGAAAACTTTCCCTTATTAATATTTGGATCGATGCTAAAAAGCCCTTGACATGTAGTTTCGAGAGTAATGTTGAAATAATCTAAGTCGGTTGTAAAATTGCAGTCAAATATTTCAAAATTAATGCCAGAAACTGCATGCCAAACACTTTTAAACCAATGCATTTTTTTCTCGAAAATGTGTCAAACGAATTCCCGTGAATTTTTGTTAACGGGATCATTGAATATGAAATGAATTCAATGACTCGCGTATATGAAATTGGGCATTGTGTGAAATTTCTTACAATGAGACAGTGATAAATGCTTTTTATTCATCATTCCAGGGATGCACTAGGATTTTTTGGATTTATTTGTGAGATTGTGACTGTTGTTAGCTTTGTATGTTTTATCTGTAGAAGTAAGTATAAAAAGATCACTAAGAATGTTCACAGGCTAATTTGAAGATATCACTAAGAATGTTCACAGGCTAGTTTGAAGATATCACTAAGAATATTCACAGGCTAGTCTGAAGACATCACTAAGAATGTTCACAAGCTAGTTTGAAGATATCACTAAGAATGTTCACAGGCTAGTTTGAAAAGACAACTAAGAATGTTCTAATGCTAGGTTGGAAACTTCTATACTACACTCTAGAATGGTACAATGTTGTTAAAAATTTTGAAATTCAACCGCTTGTCCTAAGTTTTTTCTTCAAAACAACGGCAGTAGAACACCGAAGGAAAAAAGCACAAGAATACATGAATCAAAGTCTAGAGAAAAGGGCAAAAGCAAGAACACCAGAAGACAGAAGACCAAAGACACCACATGCCCACAGAACACACGAACATTACATAATCAACACAAAAAACTAAAGCACTAACAGTGTGAACACTAATCAGGTGCTCCCGAAGGATAAGCATGTCCTGCTCTGTATACTGCACCCGTCACACTGTCAGTGGGTAAATCTAGGGTAAAGTCAAAACTGGTATTGTCAAATCCGGGAAGACCGGGAAGACGTGAATCTAGCTGAAAATGTCAGTTTTCATTTGTGAGACTGACATTTCATATCTATCTTAGTATCTATGATGTCGTGGTGACGGCCATAGAATTTTTGAAAAGACGAAAGTAACAACGGCTGAACATATCCCTGACTCAGCAGTTTTTGTGACAGTGCTTTTGCTCTTTCCACAAAGTCAGCATGTACTGCACGCTCTACGGCAACGAAATGACTCTGTACAATCCAGTTTTTAATGGCGTAAATGTTGTTTGAAATTCAACCGCCCGTCCCAAGCTTTTTTCTTTCAAAATGTTTTTGATTCAATATAATCTATGTTTTTTGTTAGAAATTTGGAACGAATGTTATTCAAGTAAAAAACTGATAAATTTTTTATGCCCCCAGATCGAGGATCGGGGGGCATATTGTGTTTGTCCTGTCTGTCCGTCTGTCTATCTGTCTGTTTGTCTGTGCGTCCGAAACTTTAACCTTGGCTATAATTTTTGAGCTATATAAGGTAGACTTTTGATACTTGGCAAATGTATAGGTCTAGTCAAGAGGAACATAAATATAGGTCAAAGGTCAAGGTCATAGGGGTCCAAAGGGGTAAAATTGGGAATCTGGAGGCATATGTAGTGTTTCACAAACACATCTTGTTATCTCTGTTTTCTGTTATGAGATCATCACACAAGCGAATAAAAATGTAATCTCATATATTATAAATGTTTCCCATACTGATATTTATTCTATCATATTCTCCCACTGACAAAGAAGTTAAGCCAGTGGGAGAATATGACACAATAAACATTATCTAATAAAACTAATAAATACAATGTTTATGAAAATTTGAGATCAGAGAGAAGGCAGACCTAATGGCGTGTCACAGATATTACCTTAAAAAACTGTGTAATTTCTGTCACGCCATTAGGTCTGCCTTCTGACGTCATTTTCACATTCTTCTCCGTATTTCAGCCCGGTAGCCCCCTAGTCGAAGGCCATGAGGCCGAAACATTGGACTATCATCCCAATGTTTCTCTTGTGTCATTTTAGATGGTTTTTTTTTATTTGTTATTTCTGTGTTTTATACTTTTTAATTATGGCCAACTATACCTTTTTTTTATTTTGTTTCTAAACATTTTGGCTTGATTCTCAAAATTGTTTACATGTGTAAAAGATTTTTAGATGTGTAATGCTCTTCCAAACAGAGACATTCATTTGTCCCTGTTCCAAAATTTAGAGCATTTTTTGTACTATGGGCATTTTGCAGTTTATGTTTAACTTTATATATTGGCTAATGTATCACTAATAATTGGAGAAATTAATAAGTATAATCTAATAATAATAATATTAATTCTAATATGGGAACAATGGAAACCATGACGACTAGCCATATGAAAATCTCCAATAACATAATGAGCGACTTCACAACAGTCTTTACGCTGAAATTGACGACGTCACAATATGTTTGTGCACAAAAACGTCAGCAAATCTGAAGTAATGGCTGTCGTTACCGTGTACACTATAGGTCCGCTCAGATCATGAAATGGATATTAGAATCGAAATAATTCATGTTCGTCGGCGGTTTGTAGTCGATTTACATATTGGTGTCCATTATTTTCGTTTATTTTTACCCTCGCTCCACTACGCTACTCTCTGGGTAAAATATTAACGAAAATAAAAGCCACCCTTGTGTAAATCTCCAACAAACCACCGGCGCCCATGACATATTTCTTAAGTCGACGATAAAGTCTTCGAAAACTATTTTGCAATTAAAAATGTGAATGACACTGTAAGTAAATGCATGTAATTGTCAAATTGTATTCAAAAAGTAAGTAAGTAACTAAGCAAGTTAGTTTATTCAGTATAAAATTCAGTACAAATGATCATCACTCATATACATTCTGACAAAGCAATAAACATCAATTACAAAATAGGACGGACACAGGACACATAATACAATTAGAATTCAAAACAATATTAATAACAAAGTAGTTATTATAATCTACATTCTAATTTCAGTTATGTTTTCCCTCCAATTAATCAAATATTAATGTAAAAGACTAATTTTGAAAGAATATCAGTTTCTTCATTTCTTCAAAAGTCATTAAGAATACAAAATCTTCATTACTAAATGTTGAAAAAAACATTTTATCTATTCACGTACTTCTTTATTCAATTTTGATCCCTCTCCATCATAAAGTTTGCATTCATTTGAAAAATTGTACTTCATCTTCAACTTTGCGTAGAATAAATTCACTTTCTCACGATGATGTACTTTTTCATCTTGCTTTTCCATGGCGTGCAAACCCTAATGAAAAATCTGTCCTATTTCTATTTCAGTCTTGGATTTGCTTTGCATTATTGCCTCCCTAATTAAAAAATTGGTTATCGATGTAATTATCAAACGTAAGTATATTTTTTAATTACACCTTATGTAAGTCAGCTGCATTCTGATTGGTTAATGGCCGTTGTATTCTTTGGCAAATACCATCCCACCCTGGTATTTGTCCCAGAGTCATATGTGCGCTTTAATGATAGCGACATTCGGTGTAATTAAACAGATATATCATGAACGTCGGGGTAAAAATACAAGTCTTGGGTCTAAATTTCCCTCGCCTTTCAGGCTCGGGAAATTTTACCGCCTCGCGACTTGTATTTTTGGCAAATACCCCTCCTTATCATTTTATATCCCTGAAATGTATAGTCCCTGCTGTTCATTATCTGGGTCGAATTAATTTTCAATTATGCCCATCTATTTGCTGTTTATCGACTATTAATTTTGATGTGAATAGGTAGGTAGGTAACATATTTTTTTTTCTTTTGTTGAAAGATGTCAAAAAGAGGTTAATTCAAAAGAAAATGTGCTAAAAATAGTGTGTAACAAAAAATTGTTCAGTGTATGACGTAATCATAACGTCACCAACCGGCCGGTAATTTTTGGAAAATTAAACATTAGTGCAAGTGTTGTATTCCGGGTAGCTTTCACTCAACAGTTATGTCAAATGTAATTGAAAGAAACATATTATTAATATTTAACCATCGTTTACACTGACTGGGCAATTCATGATAAACCCCCTCTTCCGAAAAAAAGTATTTAAAAAAGTATTTTTGTTTTCTCAAGAACTGCAAGTTGTGGACATGTTGTCTGATGTTTGTAGGTCGCAAATGTTAGCATGTTCACGTGATCTGCCAAATAGAAAAGTAATGAAGGGGTTCCTTGAATTAAGGCCTAAAACAGAAATATGTCGCATCTATACATTTTCGTTGATAATTGCGGTTTTTATTCCTGCCAGTACGTAGGTAACGCTAGTGAGAAAGTTAAACAAGTATTCTAACAGCTTATCCGTCTTATATTCAGAAATTTATTTTAATATTAATTAATTTGCAAACATTCAATAAATAAAATGTACAAAATACCATTTAAATCATGTTTTTGTGTCAACATTTTGAATATTGCGATTTTCAAGCTCTTATAAAGATATTTTAATTAAATCAATGTTATGAAAAACTTTGTCTGAACTTTATCTCATAAGAAAGTATCATAAAATACAGTAATTTAATTTTTCCTGGGAAGAAATTACTTTGGTCCTGAAATGCGCCCCTCATATTGATGGAATTTAGTACAGCGATACAGTGGTACTCTTCCCTTGACATGAAATGGCTGACCTTGTAATTTAAGACATAATAATATTATAATTCCGATGCATAGATATACCCAAAGATATAGGTTTTTCAGTTAAAAGGATGCATGAAGAATATAAAATAAATATTCTGAATAGAATAAAATGAAAGAACCGGGGCAACTCTCCTTTGTTCTTGAATCTCCAAACTGTACTTACCGCGATACAGTGAGACCCCAGTATAATTTTTTTGAGTAGGCAGGTTTTAAATAAGTAGGTCGACAAACAACAACTTACAATTTTATTTGAATATTTTATGTATAATAGACGTTTTCTGTCGTTTGTGAACTATAAAGTACTTGTAGCCATTTAAATGACATAGAATTAAGTTATAGGGGATGAATATAATCAGGCGGGGAAGTGGTTGAAATAGAACAATAGAAATTGAACTCTCGTTTAAATGAGGTAGAAATGTTATTTTTTGGACTGTTTACCATAGATGCATTATTATAAAAGTTATTTCCAATGAAAAAAATACTTATATTTTTCATTCCTTTATTTTGAATTTATATAAAAACAACATAGATTGCCGCAGGTGAACGCATAGATGCATATACGATGCACAATTCAGCATAAATGATCAAGTTAGTGTCTGTCTTTCAAAGTGGATCCCCAAAAAGGCCATGTTTAGATTTTGACCAAAATTTGTATACGGATTGTCGATATCCCTTTTAATCCATGTGCAAATTTTTATATCCGCCCTTTGGTGTCATCCTGGTTTGCATACATTTAATTACCCTAGTAATTAAATAGTTGAATAAACAAAAAAGACAATAGGTTCACATACCTTGAAGATCTATAGTTTGTTTTAAATATGTGCAAAAATACATAATTATTTTACCTGTTTTGTTTTAAATATGTGCAAAAATACATAAATATTTTTCCCGTAAAAATACTACAAATGTATGCATGCATTTTGTATGTTTGATGTGCATTACTCTAAAAGAAAGGTTACAAATTAGGCTAGATGAGATCTCAGAAAATTGAAATAAATGGTGGTTGAGTGCAAAAATTAAATCAAAATCTTTAAGAAAATTGTGTAAAACCTCAAAATACACTGTCTTGTTAAATTTAGGAACTTCTTTGAAAAGTATACCTAGGATATAGAATTAGTAGAAATGGTAGCTTAGACTTGTCAAAAAAGTCTGATCAAATTCCAGCCAATGTATCATTGTTATTTGTTCGATTCTATGGTTAAATCAATCATAAACTTCGACTCTAAAATTTGCTACATAGAGTCCCACCTTAAATTGTTTACAGCCGGATACGGTGTTGAGAAAAGTATATTGTTAAGTTGATTAATTAAATTTCATTGATAAGAATTCTCCTTATTGTCTTTAGAAGTACACTTGGTGTAAAAATAGTCCTTAAATTTATCTTCGAATATATCTTAGTAGATTACTACTAAAATCATTCAAATCTATATTTCTTCTAAGATTCCAGTTATTGTATCAACCCATTCTTTAAGGATGCTTTCCGAGTAAGTCAAATTCTTGACAAGAATTTTAACGGATTTCTTTTATCTTGGTTTCTATATACCAAAAAAATAACACCCAAATAGGTTTTGATACTGAACCAAAAGAAATGTATGCCAAACGGTTAAAGAAGTAAACAAATGACAGGAATATTATAAAAGAAAAGACAAATGAATATACAAGATGGTTATCACATTTTCTTTGATTGCAAAATCAATTAAAAACATCAGATTTCAGAATATATTTAATTTTTTTTATTAACCGTGAGTTGCATTGCGTAAATGTGAAAGCAGTACCCTTTGATGGTCACACCTGGATATACAATGCTTGCAGCCTTATTGGTGGCAATTCTTTCAGAATACAGTTTGTGATTAAATATCTAATGAATATCTCTTTAACATGACTGAAGAATCTGATAGGATGGTCTTGTCTTTTTGTGATAGTAAGCCGAATACAAGTAGGAACATGGAAAGACAGCCATATACACATAAATAGTCAGACTATAAGCACAATATTCAATAACTTATACTTTTTGAAAAAAAAACATTTTAACATTGAGACTAACTGTCAGTCTAATCAAATTCAACTACAGCAATGTTTATAATGCTAATTTTCAATTAATTTTATTTTGAATTTAACCATCATACTTGAAACAAATATTTTTTCTTATATTTTACTTGAATATTTATTGAGGTATTTCTAATTTTTAATTGGTAAAATTCAGGTAAGATTAAGGTAATTAGTAGAGAACAGACTATAATTATTAAAACAACAATTTCCTACATGTTTATATAAACCTGTAATTAAATGTATGCAAACCAGGAGTAAACCCCGCCCTATGTAGCGTTTCTCCAGAATAAAAGTTCAAACACGATCGAATTTTTATCTCCTTTGCATTCTTTCTGAGGTTTCTTTCGGGAATCAACTTTGTATAAATAGGAAACTGTCAACAAATCTCTCTAAAAGAATACCAAATAGTAACCACCCTTATATTACACCTCAAATACTAATTTTTCACTTCGTTAAATTTCAAGATTTTCGGACATGTGTTAATAACACATGTCCGAAAATCTGGAAATTTAACGAAGTGAAAATACTTAAAAGTAATACATTCTCCTTTGCCCCATATATTTATTTCACCGTGAGTACAAATCACTCGCGAGCTAAAAATACAATGGAAAGTCCATTTTCTCCCTACTTAAAAACTTGAAAAAAGTGGATCCTGAAAAGGCCATATGCAGAAATCAATTTCATGTGGTTTATACGATGCATAATTATATATTTAATAATATTCCTAAATTTTGTTTCCACCCATGCCCTCTGAGGATGGCTAGATTTTTTCCTTTATTATCAGTTTTGACCATCAGATCAGAGTTGGTTTTTAAACAATGTTTTATGAATTAAAATCAACGACATTTATATATTTCTCATTTATCTGCTCCGTACAGCGGTTGTTGCAGCATAAAATACATAGTATGTGAAATGTAAAAAAATACCACAAATATTAAAAATTTGATTTTTTTTACCGTGGCTGTGTCATCACACGTCTTGTTTATTTGAGGAGATGGCAGGGAGACAATTTTTGTGAACTACTTCCCCGCCTGTAATTTTTTGAGGGTATATTAAATCACGGGTTATTCAATACCAACGGCAGTATAATACCGGAGGAACAAATTTGAAGCACAAGATTACATAAATCAAAGTCCAGAGCCAAGGCAAAAGCAAGAACACCATTTGCTAATATACAGCAACGTAATGTTTATATGAAATAGCAATTAGTGATCTAGTTTATTGTGTCGCCTGCACCTAGTGCAGGATCGACACATAGGGATCACTATCTGTCATCTTGCGTCCGTCTGTCTGTCCGGCTGTCTGTATGGCTCCAAAGTTCTTCTTCTCTGAAACTGCTCAGTTAATTGGAATCAAACTTGGTCTTAATAGTCCTTGGAAGGTCTTTAAAATATGTGTCTGACAATTCTGCAATCCAAGATAGCTGTCAGCTGCGAACTTAGTTTAGCGTTGGACCCTATGGGAAAACATGTCTCCCGAAACTACTTGGCTAACAGGAATGAAACCTGGTCACAATTGTCCTTCATTCAATCATTGTCCTTCATTGAAAAATATGTCTTGCAAGTCTTTGTCATATCCAAGATGGTTAATTACGGGGAACTAGTTCAACATTGGACTCTATGTGAAGACACATTCAAAGATCGACTCCTCTGAACTACAATGGAACCAAACTTGGTCCCAATGGTCCTTTGATGGCCCACTTTGAAAAATGTGTCTAGTAAGTTCACATTAGATCATAGATGACTGCCAACGGGAAGCATAGTTTAACATAGGATCCTATAGGAAATGCATATTAAGATCATCTCCTCTGACACAGAAGTCTATTATCATACAAGAAATGACAATTTATCATGAAGGTTATTTGTACTTTCTATGCTAGCCTTGTACCAGGTGAGCTACAGGCACTGGTGAGCCTTTAATTTTATCATCACATCACTCAATGCTGTAATATATGGGCATATCGACGAGATATTCTGAACAAATCCGTTAAATTGGCTTTGGATTCCAGTGACCTGAAGACTTTACATATATACTGGCCTCTCACTGACACTGCCGATGTCTACTGAAATACATGAAGACTCTTTACCAAACCCTTCGGGGAGTTTTGAGTTTGATTTTTCTTCCGTAGTGCGACAGTGTTTTACCAGCAGACTAGATTCCTTGAGCTAGCCGTCAGTTTAGCGGCGAGCACTCTTTGACCCTTCTTTCAAAATTACGTTTTGTCATATGCTTTTTCTGTTCCAAGATAGTGGTCATTGAGTTAGTAGTCTACCTGCATTGGGTTTTATTCGCATGTTTATGATACTATAAGGAAACGGGATAGAGAAAGGGGAGGTTTGGGTACCCATAAACCGGTTTAACCCTACCACTGGCTTTTGTTAGTGCCGGTACCAAGTCCGGCTATCCCGAGTTCCTATCGTTATTTATGTTTGTCTCTTGTTTTCATTTTTGTTTTTCTGGTGAAGTTTGCTTGTAAATTGTGGTATGTGATTGTAGTTCCTGGCCATTGTAGGTGTTTGCTGTTTTCCTGTTTTTGTAATGCATTCTTCATTGTCCCCCGCACTTTCGAATGAAAGTTCGGGGATATTGTCGTTGGCCTCGTCCGTCCGTCCGTCACATGCGCAATAGGCTTTCGGATTTTTGATATTGGTCTTGTTGCAAACAAGAGGCCCCAAGATGTCCATTTTGACACATGTGGCATGCGACGCGAACTCCTCCTACATTTTTGGATTTAGGGTTTTAATTTTGTTGTAGAATTGTTGCATATGGTCTGTAGATGCGCAATAAGCTTTCGGATTTTTTATATTTATCTTGATGCAAACAAGAGGC
>MJUU01047022.1:117109-159317 GCA_002080025.1 Modiolus philippinarum | reverse complement strand
GGGGGGTGACACGCTTTTGGGAAATGGGAAAAAGGGGTCAAAAATTTAGGGAAATTGGAAAAAAGATGAAAAAAAATAGGGAAGTGGGAAATCACAAAAAATGGTGGAAATGGGAAATTTAACTACCTTAAAAAAATAATAATGATTAAAAAATCAAAAGTGGTAACTTATTAAAGGTCTTTTATCACAAGATCAACTTCTTGGTTATCCCTATGAGTTTTATAATTTGGGTTGTAAATGTTCTAGTTTCTGTTAAGCTTTTCCAGACATCGAGATTTAACTGAAGGAAATGAAATTATTCTCACAGAAAGAACTATGAAGAAATGCATAGAGACTCACTTGACAAACACAGCAATGATGACAAGAAAGGACAATGAACATGAGTCTAGTTTCCCCATGTTAAACCTTTCCGAATCAACGGTGGAAGACTTCCTTCAAATTAAAGAGTCTATTTTACTTGGTCACATTTTAATCACTATCATTGACTTGAATGAGCAGTGACATTAAACTAAATAGTCATGTAAATGTGTCTCATCTTCACGGTATCCTCTTGGGTATCTTGAATTGAAATTTTTTCAGCTATTTGTTGCTTTTAAGGTCCTCGCCATATCCTAGATGGCCGCCAGTGGGGAACATAATTTTAACATTGGACCCTATGCGAAAACACATTTAAAGATCTTCTTCTCTGAAATTGCTGAGCCAATGGGAACCAAACTTGGCCATGAAAGTCCTTGGGTGGTCCCCTGCAAAAAAGATGTTTTTAACGTTCGCGCTATATCCAGAATGGCCGCAATCGTGGAACGTACTAGTAGTTTAAACATTGGACCATATGGGAAAACACATTCCAAGATCTCCTCCTCTGAAACTGCTGAGCATATTATAACCAAACTTGGCCACAATAGTCTTAAGGTCGACCCATGTAAAAAAAGGTGTTTTACATGTATGTCCGCGCTATACCCATGGAATAAAAGTACCCACAGCCTAACAGACAGATGTCCGACTTCGATCACAGGGTTTTCTCCGCCTAAAATCTTAGCAGCCGCCCTAATGAAGAAAGTGGAGTTAAAAATCTTATAACCGATTTAGTGTTAGAAGACTTTTGTATTGGTCATAATGAACATAAAGACATTCCTTAAGTACATACACCAGTTAACGAAGCATGTCTGTTATAAATTGATCATTTTGGAAAATTGAAGGTAATTGTATTTTCAACTCCACACTCCATTCGAGACTCCACTCCACACTCCACTCCACTCCACTCCACTCCACTCAGCATTTTAGCACATGCTGTCCTGTCCTGTCCTAACAGATTAGCACTTTCTCAGTCCCGAAAGGCTTATGATGGATCGGGTGAAATCCGAAATATGGTGATAAATCGAATAATATGTATAAATATAAACGATATATTTATTCATGAATACAAAAACAAACGAAGAATAGAGTTTACTATAATTAATCAATGTTATTCAATAACTCCAATTGATAAAATCAAACACTACATAAAAGATCCAAAAGCCATTTGAACATCGATTTTATAACTTGTAAATTAACAGCTAATATATTCGGTCTTATCGCTTAGATAGATCTAACCTGATGACTATAACATCTGCATAACTCCATAAATCTTTGATGTTTTTGAATAAATCTTTCTCTAATACTTAATCATTGAAATACTTTTATTATATACAAAAAATATTTCAAAAAGAAAAACCAACAGCAATACTCTTTTACCTAATCAACTTTTAACATAGTTAATTCAATCTATCAAAATTCTTAAAGGTTTAGGCCATCCTAATAGTTATGTCAAAATGAGAGGTTAGTGTACGCTTTATTAGTATGGTACTCTTTTAGCACTCTTTATCAAAACAGCGAGTTTCTGTTGTTTTAAATGACATATTCTGACGAAGACGTTTGCTCTTGGTATATTTTCCAGACTGCTGACCTTCAAGGTAAGTGTGCCGGTCATTAACCCAATTATTCCCTCGGAAAGAAAAAAATGCCATGTTTTTAGAAACCTGGCATTTTTACTTTTTGCAAAAACAAAATCTGTCCATTGCTTTAACAGCGTGGCAGTTTTACATTTGTTGTGAAATGTTCATTTGCTCATAGGTGTCTATATGTACAGTTTTACTTTAAAACTAAAAATGCAAATTTGCCATGTAAATGTTTGGACACTTTTTACTTTTTTGAAAAAGTAAACTGTCGGCCGCTATCGGCCATCGTACAGGAGATATCAGCATGTCGATTTCTCTTTATGAACAAAGGATTGTAAATCTACAAATAACTAAATGAAGCCATATCATGCAAAACAATGACAAAAAACCACAAATAAAAACCTCAAAATGTATATTTCTTACATAAATAACAAAAACTTTTGCATATTTAGTCAATTTAATAAATAATACTTTTTTCCAAAAATTTTTGAAAAAGGTACAATCCTTTTGTATAAGGATTGTGGACAATCCTTGTATACAAGGATTGTAGCCGCCAAATTCATTTGATCCCGAAATTGTTTACAGTACTTTTATTGATACAAAAACTAAATACAGTGCTTGTACAGTAAAACATAACCAATCACACCATTGTACCATACACCATACACCATGCACCATTACACCATACACCATGAACCATTACACCATATACCATACACCATCACACCATACACTATTGCACCATATACGTTACACCATACACCATGCACCATACACCATGTACCATACACTTTACATCTTACACTATACATTATGTCCAGAACAATGTATTTGCATTTTGGTTTTTATTTTATAGTGGCCGGTAGATACAACCTCGGGCATAGAACAAATGAATTTTATCTTCAAGTGGGACAAAATGGAGATTTTTAATAAAAATTTGTCTCGGCGAGATCACATTTTTCAGTCTCAATTCTAGAATACTTTCTACAAAGCTTGTTATTTACAATCGTGTAAATAAAATAAAGGGCAGATTTTCGTTTGCCGAATTTTATTTCGTGTGTTGCTTTTTCTCGCTTTTAAAATGTCATGTTTGCCCTCATCTTATTTATGAAGTATTTCCTTTATATCTTTCGATTATCGAGCGTACATTAAAATATCACTATGAAAGCGCAAATGCTTGAGGTTATCATCGTACAGCGTCCATAACCTTTTTTTCGTACACCAAACACGATCTTATTTCACCTGAAATGTACATTGTACACGAGAATTTCGATATTTCTTCCATCAAACAGAACCTATTTCTATTTTTCATACACTGTACAATGACCCATTCCTTTAAAAACCTCATTTATCATATAAATAGAGAATTGGAGTACTAGGTGGCATTTGCACCATTTCGCATACTATCAATGTCCCTATTGTAGCATTTTTTTAGTAAATTTGTACAAAATTTGAGTACTAAATGGTTTTTACATGATATCGTATAATATCGATATCACTATTGTTGCATATTTTCAGTACATTTGTACCAATTTGAGTACAAGATGGCATGTACATCATATCGCATACTATCGATATCCCTATTGTTGCATATTTTCAATATATTTGTACCAAATTTGAGTATCAGATGGAATTTACATCATATCGCATAATATCGATATCCCTATTGTTGCATATTTTCAGTAAATTTGTACCAACTTTGAGTACTAATTGGCATTTACACCATATCGCATCCTATCGATATCCCTATTGTTGCATGTTTTCAGTATATTTGTACCAAATTTGAGTACTAGATGGAATTTATATCATATCGCATACTATCGATATCACTATTGCTACATGTTTTCAGTAAATTTGTACCAAATTTGAGTATTAGATGGCATTTACACCATATCCCATACTATCGAAATCCCTATTGTTGCATGTTTTCAGTATTTTTGTACCAAATTAGAGTACTAAATGGCATTTACACCATATTGTTTACTATCTCTATCCCTATCATTGCATATTTTCAGTAAATGTGTGCCAAATTTGACTATTAGATGGCATTTACACCATATTGCATACTATCAATATCCCTATTGTTGCAAATTTTCAGTAAATTTATACCAAATTTGAGTATAAGATGGCATTTACACCATATCGCATACTATCGATATCCCTATTGTTGCGTGTTTTCAGTATATTTGTACCAAATTTGAGTACTAGATGGAATTCATATCATATTGCATACTATCAATATCACTATTGCTGCATATTTTCAGTAAATTTGTACCAAATTTGAGTATTTGATGGCATTTACACCATATCGCATACTATCGAAATCCCTATTGTTGCATGTTCTTAGTGTATTTGTACCAAATTAGAGTACTAATTGGCATTTACAGCATATCGCATACTATCAATATCCCTATTGTTGCATGTTTTCAGTATATATCGTACCAAATTTGAGTACTAGATGACATTAACATCATATCGCATACTATCGATATCCCTATTGTGCATATTTTCAGTAAAATTGTACCAAATTTGAGTACTTGATGGCATGAAATCATATCACATACTATCGATATCCCTATTGTTGCATATTTTCAGTATATTTGTACCAAATTTGAGTATCAGATGGAATTTTCATCATATCGCATAATATTGATATCCCTATTGTTGCATATTTTCAGTAAATTTGTACCAAATTTGAGTATTAGATGGCATTTACACCATATCGCATACTATCGATATCCTATTGTTGCATGTTTTCAGCATGTTCAGTATATTTGTAGCAAATTTGAGTACTAGATGGCATTTACACCATATCACATACTATTGATATCCCTATTGTTGCATGTTTTCAGTATATTTGTACCAAATTTGAGTACTAGATGGAATTTATATCATATCGCATACTATCGATATCCCTATTGTTGCATATTTTCAGTATATTTGTACCAAATTTGAGTATTAGATGGCATTTACACCATATCTCATACTATCGATATCCCTATTGTTGCATATTTTCAGTAAATTGGTACCAAATTTGATTACGAGATGACATGTACATCATATCGCATACTATCGATATCCATATCAATGCATATTTCCAGTAAATTTGTACCAAATTAGAGTACTAGATTGCATTTACACCATATCACATCCTATCAGTATCCCTATTGTTGCATGTTTTCAGTATATTTGCACCAAATTTGAGTACTAGATTGCATTTACACCATATTGCAAGGCATCTCTATCTATATTGTTGCATATTTTCAGTAAATTTGTACTAAATTTTAGTATTAGATGGCATTTACACCATACTGCATACTTGTGATAGCCTTATTGTTGCATCTGTTCAGGAAATTTGTACCACATTAGGGTCACAGCAGCTAGATAGTATTCTGACAAAATGGCATATACTATGCATACACCATATATGTTGCATGGTTTTGACAAATGTGTGCCAAATTTGAGTTTTAGTTGACATTTGCAGCAAATCATACTAAATATGAGTGTTTGTAAATTTCTTGCATGTTTTAGGGAACATTATGCCAATGGGAAAATATCATTTTGCGCACTGTGAGTATTTGGACATCAATACGTCATATCATAATATTTTCTCGCAAGTTTTCGGGATTGTAAAATTGTTGAAAAAATATTACTTTTGTAAAGTTTATGGCAAAATTTATTGAAAAATATGTGTCATGAACCAGCGCGATCTTCGCGAACATATTTTGATTGTCCATCGGCGTTCGACAGAAAATTAAAAAATACGTTAAAATACAAATTAAAAAGATATGTTTTTGCGGTTTTATATTCACGTCTTCGGTTTTAGTTAAAAATAAAAAGATATGCGCTTTTTGTCACTACATGTTTTTTGCGTTTCTTTTGGCTAATAATTATTATTTCGTGGTTGTAGAAAATAGCCACCTGCTGGCGCATAAGAAGCACGATTAATTTTCTTTATCATTGCTTTATAAGGTTAACATATTTTTGAAAATGTATTTTATATTAATTTCGATTGCGCCAGTCCCGAGGCGCCATGCAGTTCATTGTCTTTCGTTCACATCTTGTCGCTCGATCGTGTGTCTGGTGTATGGTCCAGAGTTACCGAGTACAGAGTATGGGTTATGGTGCATGGTGTATGGTTCATAGTGTATGGTGTATTGTTCATAGTGTATGGTGTATGGTTCATGGTGTATGGTGTATGGTTCACGTTGCAACACCATACACCATTACACCATACACCATGAACCATTGAACCATACACCATGCACCATTCAACCATACACCATTACACCATACACCATAAAATGGTTATGTTTTACCCTACAAGTACTGTAGCTATATTGTTTGGACATATTAATATACCATTTTGTACAAGACCCGCGATATAAAGAGACATTTGTCATAGAATGACAAAGCTGTACCATTTTATAATGATCAAAATATAACTAATAATGTTTGTAATAAGGAAAAAAGATAATATAAACATGTATCTTATAACTGGAAATTTCTCTATTCATGCTATTGGAAACCTTTTTTTCACATCCAAAGGCTAGTTTTTTGGTATTTTTGCAATACATTAGAAAGGATTCCTTCAATTCAATAAGAAAATTGAAAATATATTACTTAAAAATTTAAAAATAATCATTATAATCATGTCATCCAAGATATTTTTTTGTCTTCTTATTATAAAATGAAGAAAAATCTTAAACACTAAAAATCCGAAAATTTCCATTTTTGCCTGCTTATTTTATAAATAATTGCCGAAAAGACAAAAGAAATGGTCATATTTGTTCTTGCATAGTCATCTATGTGTATTTAGTGGTTAAAATAGGTCACATTTCATCATACATGCATATTAAAAGCCGTTGAAGCGAAATAAGAGGCAATGAGCGGTGTTTTTATCTAGGGAAGGGGCAAACCTTTTTGCATTCTGTGAGTCCGTAATTCGGCTTAAATGCTTAAAAGCTGATTTTGCTTATAGCTCAGACATCCTGAAACGATATCACATCTATATTTAAAAGATATATTTAAATTCTAAAACAAATCCACATTTCAACGAGAAATCAGTGGAAATTTTAGAAAACCAAAAATTCCCCTTTTGTACACATTTTCGAGACAACCCATTTAAACATTTGAATTCTACTTGGAAGGTCTTATACATATCTGAAATAATGAATTATAATCACAAATTCACATTAAGGAGGCTCACTCGTGATGTTGTTTTTGTCAAGGATTTCTTGAAATCTATTTTAATTGATAAAACATTGAAGACTAAATGAAATGGCAAAAAGAGATATATAGCTCCATGAGCTTTTAACGGAGATATAAGACATTAAAAATTTCGCGAGAAATGAACTTCTCTGGATTTTAATCTATCTAACACCAATACTATTTTTTTGTCTAAAAGTTTAGAGGTAAAATAAGGAATTTTAAGAAAATTTGTCATGTGTCTTAATTTGACTTATAGAAGATATTCATGAAATAAAAAGTGGGGGTTAGTGTGCAAAATTCTTGAAGCCATTGAATTAGGGAAAACCAGAGGAGTTTAGAAATCTGACACAAATTCAAAAATGTGATGGGTGAGCCACCTCAAGTAGTATCGTATAACATTTATATTTTGATAGTAGTAATTTGCCTCAATGTTAGGGGAGGGGTGCTAATTTTGACATGTCTGAACCTACAATAAGATTTGTGACACATTTGTTAAGAACACGTTTGTAGCTACATGTAACAGTATTAAATATTATTACATAGGCAATTAAAAGATATATACTAATCAACAAAAGAAACGTCCACCTACTATGATCCTCAAGATATTTTCTAAAAGGGGTGATAGAACTAAAATTATTGTTGTATACTTCGCAGAAGACAAATTTCTATCACTCCTTGCATACTTGTTATGACAAACTATAGTCGGTGCCAACAAGAGTTAAAAAATGGATAACAGGAAACACCTATCATGGCTGAAATTTATAATTACATGCAACAATGTGCAAGGGAACTACACAAGAAAAACACGTATAAGACAAAAGACAAACGTAGACAACAATAGGAACTCGGGACAGCCGGACTTGGTACCGGCACTAGCAAAAGCCAGCGGTAGGATTAAACCGGTTTATGGGTACCCAAACCTCCCCTTTATCTGTCCCGTTTTCCTATAGTATAAAACATACGAATAAAACCCAATACAGGTAGACTACTAGCTCCATGACCACAATCTTAGAGGAGAGTAAAAGACAATACGTAATTTTGAAAGATGGGTCAAGGGATGCTCGCATTTTTCGAAATAGTGGTCAAAAATTTTTTGCGTAATTCAAAATTAGGTCAATGTTGGTCGGAATTAAATTTTCATAATTTGCTGATAAAATCAATACGTTATGGTTACCTATCCAAAAACACAAAAATTTTCATATGAAAATATGGTCTAGGTCGAATTCTTGAGAGAAAAAGACAATACGTAATTTTGAAAGACGAGTCAAGGGGTGCTCGCATTTTTCGAAATAGTCAAGGTCGAATTCCTGAGAGAAAAAGACAATACGTAATTTTGAAATATCGGTCAAGGGGTGCTCGCATTATTCGAAAAAGTGGTTAAAAATTTTTTGCGGAGTTCAAAATTAGGTCAATGGTGGTCGGAATTAAATTATCATAATTTGTTGATGAAATCAATACGTTATTGGTTACCTATCCAAAAACACAAAAATTTGCAATTGAAAATAAGGTCAAGGTAAAATTCTTAAAAGAAAAAGACAATACGTAATTTTGAAAGATGGGTCAAGGGGTGCTCGCATTTTTCGAAAAAGTCAAGGTCGAATTCTTGAGAGAAAAAGACAATACGTAATTTTGAAAGATGGGTCAAGGGGTGCATTTTTCGAAATAGTGGTCAAACATTTTTTGCGGAGTTCAAAATTAGGTCAATGGTGGTCGGAATTAAATTTGCATAATTTGTTGATAAAATCAATACGTTATTGGTTACCTATCCAAAAACACAAACAATTTCAATTGAAAATAAGGTCAAGGTCGAATTCTCGAGTTTTGACGTCATGACTTCATCCATTTTCCGATTTTTTTTTAATTCGATGCATTACGTTTAACTCAGAGATGATTTCTAAACAAATTAAAGTATGTTTTTACTTAATCAATTGTCATTCTCGAACAAATACTTTCGACATTTTGCACATTCGTATTTATGTCTCGATTCTATCAACCGGAATTTCTCTTAATTTTTACCGGATTTATTATTTTGAAGAGTAAAATTAGAATCGAGTTTTGCTAAAGGTGATAATAAATTAAAGACAACAAAAATAATGTTTTTATTTTAAATTATATTCCACAAAAACGTGAGTGGACGTTTCTTTTGTTGAGTAGTATACATTCACATTTTTATGGTCTTAACATTGGAATATCGAAATATTGAAAAATATTGAAAATCCCGAAAAATTAAAATTTTTTTCACAAATTTTGACCAGAAAAATAAACATCTTTGAGTTTTTAATGATAATATATATCAACATTGTATCACAGCTGATACATTCGGTATAAATTACACTAATTGGCTTAAGATTTTAATTTTAAGGGACTTAAAAGCCAAAAAGTCGCCATTTTCATAATTTTTCGCAGGGAGAGGGGTATATTTTTTGAATTCCAAGATTTTATAAAAGTCGCAAATTAAAATATTTATAGTCAATGTAAAAGTAATAAAATTAGTATTAATTTGGTACCAAACGTTAGTATATCTAACGTACCTGTAGAAAATTAAAGAGCTTAAAAGATAAAACTTAAGCTAAAACAAAAAAATAATGTGATAATTTTGGGTTGTGTGCTACAAAACTGTCGCTCTCCTGTCCCTGCATGCAGGTTATATTCATGTAAACATGTTTTATTTTGAAGTGTTACACAATTTTCTACGGAGGCCTTCAAAGGGGTCATCAGAATTCCTTTATTGAATGTTATTATCGTATCAAGTATCCCATTTCAACAAATTTCAATTCACAATGAAAAGATATGGGATAAATGCAAATTAGACAAAGTCTCTACAAATACATTGAAAAACCAAGTGATGGAACAACGGTTTTATTGTTGCTTTGACGACGGCCTCTAGCACCTGTTTGAGCGTAATTCATTTCTTAATGTCGATTAAATAAAAGTGACAACAAAAGTCCGAAGCAATTAGAGGGAAAGACCAGTAAGGAAAATCCGTAAAACGTACGACAGTATCTAGAACACAAAACCCAACACAAAACATTTTAGGCAAGCCGTCATATTCCCGACTACAACGCTGTATTCATGTTCTTTTCTACCCGTGTATGAAGGGACGTCAACAAACATAACCTTAATTGGCAATGTGTTCTTACAACCGCTGTCATTCTTTGTCCGACAAAAATATTCATAAAATATGATGGCATATACACACCACATGGTATTCATCGAGTCAATTACAAAAATGGCATAATGTACTATTGAGATGTAAATACTACCGTATATCGGGTTATTTTCGCGTCGGGTTTTGTTCGCGATTTTGGTATGAAACAGACAAGTGAAAAATTCGCCGAGTTTATAATTCGCGTTTTTGTACTCAATCTAATGCTACTGAATGGGCAGTGAAATTTACGCGGAGGCTAAAATTCGCGCATGGTTGCTTACCGCGAACATAGCGAAAATTAGACACACGCGAAAAAATCCCGATATACGGTATAAACAGAATGGTCGGAATAACATTTGGAAATGTTTTTGACAGTTGTGATTGTGCCTCTTTTCACAGTGTACATCCGTTTTTTATCGAATTCTTATTTGTTTCAGATGCTCCTAGATGCTACCATGCGCGGTGATATAGAGACAATGAAGAAATCATTAGAGGAAGGAGCAAATATTAACTGCAGAGAAAGCAGTTTGGTATGTTGTACTGTTACTGCCTTTTTCTTTATTTTCTCTTTTACAACAGAAAACAGTTAAATTATAAATATTCAATCTTGGCGAAGAATCAGTTCAAGTAAAACAAACTTCTCACATTAATACGTTTACTTTTATTAATGTTTAATAAAACTAAGTTTATAATTTTATAGGAAATAACAAAATACCGAATTTACTGTGAATTCTGAATATGAATTTGCACATTTCGACAATTTATGTCTCTTCAGTGCAGATAAAATCGAAAGAATTGGAAGACCATCAACTCAAAGATGTTTAAAAACTGATAGAGAACAAATAACCAATACGACCGAATTGAACAGAGCTAAATCTTATTGCGAGGAAACTAATTATCACTTTGTAGTAATATGAAAAGTAGGTAAATAGTAATACAGTACTGTAACAATTTTTGAAATTTGAATAGTGGGATAAGTGTTATAACAGTTTTCCAATCCTATATTGTATTGTAGTTGTGATTATGATATGTGTTGCCAGCAAGATTACATTTGTCAATATTTCAACATGATTGATTGATTAGTTAGAGTCTAAAAACAGCAACAAACTTGGAAATCTTATATTTTCCTCAGGATAACCATGAAAAGGTTATGCAGGTTTTGAAAATTAATTTATAATCGTGTAAAGGCAAGGACCAACCGAGTTAAAGTTTAAGGATATAATATTATCTTTCCACTGAGGAAATTGAACAAAACAATTTGAGTGACACGCAAAACTGCATTTCATTTTTGCAGATAGGCCCATGGGCCTATCTGCAACATCAAAAATGAAATGCAGTATCTGCAACATCAAAAATGAAATGCAGTTTTGCGTGTCACTCAAATTGTTATGGTCAAATTCATCAGTGGAAAGATGTATTATATCCTTAAACTTTAACTCGGTTGGTCCTTGCCTTTAGACGATTATATATATATATATATATATACATATATATATATATATATATATATATACCAAAACAAATAAAGTAACTATAACAACACTAAAGAATATAAAAAAAAATATAAACAAGATGTTAACTGTGTTATATTTCAGGAATCCGTTTCCCTTCATCAGACACATTTACTGAAATAAGATGTATAATTCAGTCTATTGCTGTTACAAAATATATCAAATACACAAACCAACAAAAATTTTAATTTTCAAATTTGTATCTTCAGGCAATCAATCAAATCTACTCTTCAGAATCAGAGTCTTTGAAAAAAATATTTGTGGCTACTTGTTTTTCATCTAGAATATGCTTTTGATTTTTTTTTCATTTAGTCCATCAGGTTCTAGCGTTTTCAGCTGGTACATCCAAAATGTTTCCTTTTTTTTCTTCTGGTCTCCTTGCCCCAGTTCGAATTGACTTCGATGATTTGGAATCTTATATCATCGAAGGAGTGTCCAGAGTTCCTCAAATGCCGTGTGAGCGGACAATTTCTGTTGGTTCTGTAAAATGATCTGTGATTATTGAATCTGAGATTGAAATGATCTTCAGTCTCTCCTACGTACTGGATTTTGCAAGCCCCGCAAGCCCCTGATGAAGGAAAACGGATTCCTGAATATAACACAGTTAACATCTTGTTTATATATTTTTTTTATATTCTTTAGTGTTGTTATAGTTGCTTTATTTGTTTTTGTATCTTATCTTTCATGTAATTGCATTAATCTCCGACAGCTGTCGTTGATTAATCCAACATTTAGTAAACACAGTTGTGGTTGGTATTCTTAGACATTTATATATATATATATATATATATAAGAAAAATCGATTAGAAAATGCACTGTAGTCTTTTTTCCACAATAAATAAATATAAACACATATAATATGTGTTTGTATTTATTTATTGTGGAAAAAAGACTACAGTGCATTTTCTAATTGATTTTTCTTTATTCTTTATATTGATAGTTGTGTGGACTATCAAACATGTTTCATATATATATATATATATAAGTAAAAGAGAGAGAAATAAGGATGGAAGGGACAACCGGGGAAACAAGTATTGATTGCCACTGGAAAAGGGGGAGAAATAGGTAGGAGCAAGAAGTGGGAGAGGCAAGAGGGATTTCACTAACAGGCTTTCAATTTTTAATTTTCCAAAACAGTTAACATTAATTTATAGCCATGATAACAATTAGCAAAGTATGATAAACAGCAAACAATGCTTTTATTTTATTTTTTTCACAACATTCTGATACTCAAAAGAGTTGACAATTACATACAACAACAAAATTTTAAAAAATGCTATAAAATTTCACTAGTATAGTTGACGTATCATAAGTAGGAACGTAACATGATGATTTACTTAACGCTTGTCACCTTCGCCATTAACATACCGTAAAACCTCATTATATTGCCACACTTGGTTCAGCTAGTTTTTTTTTTCATTATAAATGGATTTGGCAACATGTAGAGGCTGAATACTACTGAAAGTAGAAGAAAATCTAAAAAAAAAAGACTTTCAAAAAAAGCTACATTAAGCAAGGTGGTAATTAAGATGAGGGGCATAATATCGAGATTCTACAATATTTGTTTTAATTTTCTAGAGGATTGATAGTTTTTAAATACAAAAGCATAAACAAGTTTTGAAAGACATTTGACTGTATTTTCACCAGTACTTTTTGCTTACAAAATAATTGGAAGTTTTGCTCAATATGCATTTCAATACAGCTTATGTTTTTTCTTACTCTTTCCTCCTTGGTGTAAAGAACACAAAAATCATAAAATGGAGGGTGAAATATTTGTAGAATAAGATGGACGATTTTACTAGAGAACGTAGCTTGGGATCTGATTTAAGCTAGCTAATCACACGAATGATAGCATAGAGGTTAGAGTGAACTTTTATAATTGTACCGGTCAGTGCGAAACTTTCCTTTTATACATTATTTTGATCAAAATTTCATGAAAAAAATAGTAAAAAACAACTTGTTAATCTTTATTAAAGTCATTATAAATTTTCCGGTCAGTGTGAATCTTTCCCTTTACACATTATTATGTTCACAATTCCAAGAATATGAAAATTTTAGTAAAAAAATTTTGTTATCTTCATTTTAGTCTCTATAAATTTACCGGTCAGTGCCAGACTTTCCTTTAACACATTATTTTGTGCAAAATTCCATGAAAATAAAAAAAATTAGTTAAAAATCACCTGTTCATCTTCAACTATGAATTAGTCATTATTAATATACCGGACAGTGCAAAACACTCAATTTACACATTATTATGTTCAAAATTCCATTAAAATGAAAATTTTTAGTAAAAATTCACATGTTAATCTTTATTTTAGTCATTTTAAATGTACCGGTCAGAGCGAAACTTTCCCTTAAACAATTTTAGTAAAAAATCACTTGTTAATCTTCATTTTAGTCAGTATAAATGTATCGGTAAGTGCAAAACTTTCCTTTCACACATTTTTATGTTCAAAGTTCCATAAAAGTAAACATTTTTAGTAAAATGTCACTTGTAAACCTTCATTTTAGTCAATATAAATGTACTGGTCAGTTGGAAATTTTCCTTTTACACATTATTTTGTTCAAAATTTCATGAAAATGGAAAAAAATAGTAAAAAATCACTTGTGAATCTTTAGTCATTATAAATGTACTGGTCTGTGCCAAACTTTCCTTTTACACATTACTTTGTTCAAAATTCCATGAAAATAAAAAAAATTTGTAAAAAATCACATGTTAATCTTCATTTCAGTCATGATAAATGTACCAGGCAGTGCAAAAGTTTACTCTTACACATTATGTTGTTCAAAATTTCATAGAAATGAAACATTTTAGTAAAAAATTTATTGCTTATCTTCATTTTAGTCATTATGAATGTACCGGTCAGTGGGAAACACTCAATTTTCATGAAAATGAAAAAATTAGTAAAAAAATCACTTGTTAATCTTCATTTTAGGCATTATAAATAAACAGGGCAGTGAGAAATATCCTTTTACACATTATTTTGTTCAAAATTTCAAGAAAATGAAAAAAATTAGTTGAAAATCACTTGCTAGTCTTCATTTTAGTTATTATAAATGTACTGGTCAATAAAACTTTCCCTTTTCACATGATTTTGCTATAAATTCCATGACAATGAAAAATTATAGTAAAAATTAATTGTTTAGCTTCATTTTAGTCATTATGACTGTACAGGTCTGTGCCAAACTTTCCTTTTGTACATTATTTTGTTCAAAATTCCATTAAAATGAACAAAATAAAAAAATCACTGGTCCATCTTCATTTTAGTCAGTGGAAATCATTCCTATTTCACATTATTTGGCTCAAAATTCAATGAAAATGACACATTTAGTTAAAAAGCACTTATTAATCTTCATTTTAGTCATCATAAATCTACCGGGCAGTGGGAAACCTTCTTTTTTCAAATTATTTTGATCAAAAGTCAATGAAAATGAAAGATTTTAGTAAAAAAAAATCACCTGTTAATCTTCAATTTAATCAGTATAAATGTACCGGTAAGGACAAAATTTTCCTCTTACACATTTTTCGTTCAACGTTCTTTGAAAATAAAAAAAAATAGTGAAATGTCACTTGTAAACCTTCATTCTAGTCATTATAAAAGTACTGGTCAGTGCAAAACTTTCCTTTTACACATTATATTGTTAAAAATTCCATAAAAATGAAATATTTAGTAAAAATCACTCGTTAATCTTTATTTTAGTCGTTATAAATGTACCGATCACTGCAAAACTTTTCTTATACTCATTAATTACTTTGTCCAAAATTCCAATAAATGAAAAAAATATTATTAAAAAAACCACTTGTAAAACATTTTACTCATTACAAATGTACCGTTCAGTATGAAGCTTTCTTCTCACAAGTTTTGTTTGTTCAAAACTTCATGCAAATGAACAATTTAGATAAAAAAAATGTTAATCTTCAACTTACGCAGTCATTCTAAATGCACCTGTCAGTGCCAAACTTGCTCTGTACACATTTTAAGACTCCACGAGAATGACGAATCTTGATAAATAACACACGTCAATGCATCATTTCCTTTCAAAATTTAATTATTTAAAACTTCATGAAAATGAAAAAAAAAGATGGGACGTTGTCTCCTTGACAACTACCCCATTTCCTTTCTTTTTTTATATGATAAATCAATTGCAAACATTTATTAATTAATAGCAAAAGGATTGATCTGTTGCGATGATGTATCGATCGTGTATGCACTGAGTAAAACGAATCAATAATTCGCAAAATCTTTTACCCGAGATATCACGTGATGTATGGACGAATCTGGACGCGAGTTGGACGAATAGGCTCATCGTTATCAGTCACGTTTCGGGTCAATTGACGGGTTGGACGAATAACAAGCCGCCACGTTAATTAACTGTTCGCTGACTGACCGCTGACTGATCCGTGACGGTGTCTACCTCGAATGCCAACATTTTATATTTTATATATTCCTTGAATGCCAACAAAATAATTTCAATAAATGTTTATACATTATATGGTGTTTTTATAAGAATTAAGACATTAATTGAAACATTAATTAACAGGTAAAAAAGGGTGAAAATATCACTTTAAAATATAGGATTTTAAAGATTTTTTGTGTAGAATGTCAAATATATTGAATATTTCATTCAAATTATGAAAATAAAAAGAAATAAATACACAATCCTGAGAAGTTTTTAATATAATAATTCATGAAATCTCAATGTTCAATATACTAGTAATGAAATAAAGAAAACACTATTTTTTTTATTTTGACTTGAAAATGTTTTTAACTTTCTAAAAGTTTTATTATCATACTGTCATAAATGATATTTCATATAAGATTGTTTCATTAATTAAATGAACATTAATATTATTTCAATTATTGGAAATTAAAGGGCTGTGCACAATTATTCATAATGCAGCATAAAGGCGTTTTCAAGATGAAATGTCCAAGCTGACACTGCATGAAAAATGACAAAGCTGCCACTATGTGAACTAAGTTCAAAGCTGACACTGCGTGAACAAAGTTCAAAGCTTATAATTTTATAAATAGGGATTGAAGCACCTTTGCAGAATCCATGTTCTGACTATGGCTAATGCACAGTTAAACATACAGTTCGTCGAGAACCGTCTCGGTAATGAAAACCTAGTATACAACAACTTCAAATTCAGAGTTAAAACACGTCTTTGAGAAAGATGTTATTGGAGGTGTATAAAGTCCGACTGCACAGCAACTATCAACACACTGAACAGACTACCAGTAAAAATTCAAGGACAGCACAATCAGCCACCAGACCCAATTCAGCTAAATGTAGACAATGTAATTAAGAAGATGAAAGATAGATGTTTGACAGAGACCACTCCAGTACCTACCATATACGAATACAAACTTGTCAGCCTACTCAACAGAGACTAAGATGAACACACAGAAGAACTTGTAAAAAACATTCCAAATTTTCCTTCCTGCAAGACTTCCTTGTACAACAAACGCAAGAGCAACATACCAGAACTACCCCCAACAAGATAGGACATCAACTTGGAGGGAAAGTGGAGAGAGACTACAGTCGGACAAGAATTCTTACTCATAGATGATGGCGACCAAGACCGTTTCGTTGTATTCAGCACTGTCGAAGACCTTCGACATCTTTCAGCAGCACTTACAGTTTATGGAGACGGCACTTTCTACACATGTCCTTCAACGTTTCATCAGCTGTATCATTTGCATGCCTTCATAGATGGTGCAATGTACCCACTTGTTTTTGCATTACTCCCAGGAAAAGACCAAGCTACCTATATCCGCTTCTTCAGACTACTCAAAGATCTATGCCAGTAGCACCAACTACAACTTCAACCAGAGACAATCTTCTTAGACTATTAAACAGCAGTACACAACGCAGCATCGGTAGTCTTTCCAAGTAAGAATAAGAAAATTTAGTAATTTTTTAGGTCTTCAATTCATATTTCATAAGTTAAAGACAAGTTTTTTCCAGAACAGTAAATATTTTAGTGGAATTAAGTAATATGATTTTCAGACATTAACTTACTGCACGTGTTTTTAAATAAATGTCACATCATTTTTGTTGCAATATCCTTATGTTCTGTTTTTATATTACAGGAATCAACAAGAAAGGCTGTTTCTTCCACAACACAAATGCATATGGCGGAAAACTCAGGAGTGTGGACTGCAAGTACCCTACAGCAACAATGAAGATATTCACCGACTTGTCAGACGTGCCGCCATGCTACCAATGATACCAGCAGAAGAAGTTGAAGATATTTGGCTCGCTGCACTTGAAGATATGAACGACGACGCAGACACAGAAATCAACACCAACAGATTCACTGACTACGTGACAGAGTACTGGGTTGAAGGCAACAGACATCTATGGAACCACTACAACGTAGATCCAAGGACTACCAACAACTTAGAAGGATGGCATTCAAAGATGAAGAAGATAGTGAAAGTCCCGCATCCGAACATATTCCGCATCATCGAAGTGCTACAACGCCAGGAAGCCTTAACCAGATGCCAGATTCTCCAGTATTCCGCCGGTGGTAAAAGAGTCATTAGAAAACGCAAGTACAGAGAAATCGAAACCCGACTAGCAGATCTGAAACGTAGACACGCCAACACAGAAATGACAACACTACAGTTCGCCTTCTACACCTCGAGTAATTTGTTGTGTTTCAAAAGACTGAAATTGTGCTAGAACTCTTATAACTTTTATATAGAAATATATATACGAGGGTTGTCCCTAAAGTTTTAGGACGGTCTCTGTTAAAACGGAGATTTATGTCAGAATATAATGAAACAAGGCTAAGAACACTTGCATAATTTAATGATTCAGTCTCCAAAATTTCATCAGATTATAAGGTTTTACAATTATATTTCCATCATTTCAAAATACTATATTAACTTTCCAGCGGAGCTTCGACACATGTTTATAAAATGACGTCAACGTTAATTTTTCTTGTCATAGTCTCCATTCAACTCAGCACATTTCTTGCAATCTTTAAACCAGTCATCGAATATTTTTTTACATATTGTTCACTTTTCTTACGTAAAATTATGTTCGTCACTACAAACCTAAGATCGGGTAAGTCTAACTTCTGCCCACGGAGAAATGATTTGATATATGGATATACAGCAAAATCCATTGGTGCAAGGTCATTGTTTGACACACTGAAATCAGAGTAAATCGATCTCTCACTCTCACTTAAATTTGTTTGCAATGTATGCACAGGGGCATTGTCTTGATGTAGGATTACATTGTCTAAACTAGCAGTCAAATAACGTCGTTACTATTGATGTTTCACCGATGTTCAGGAAACTTTATAACAGCTCTCTGCTCCACCTTAGCCAAAAACGTTTCATCATTCAGAAATGCAGTTCCGGTCTGACAGACTTCAAAACCCGAAATGTCAGCCATATCAAGATTTCAATTTTTGAAATTTGACACATGTAAAGTCTTTTCTATTGTCTACATCATAGTATAATTATCAGGAAATTTTTTGTGGGATTTTTTGCGAAAACATAACAAATTTAAAAACGGTATTTTGCATGTTACAATGTATTTTTGTCAAGCCCCAGATCCCTATCTCTGTTTCAAATATAAAGTTATTATTTCCATATCAAAGTAAAAATCACGGAGTAACATACATATGGTAATTAGGTTTTTTGCTGCAGGTCGCAAATACCAGAAAAGGATAGACATAAGACGTTGTTTTTGTTTTTATAAGTGCTTGTCCTAAAACTTTTGGGACAACCCTCGTATGTATGTGCTGAATATTAATTAGTGATATTGTTGTGCTATTGATTATTGTTATTAATCATAATAAATTGATAAAAAAAAATATTTTATCCCTTTTTCATACCCAAATTGAAAAAAAAAAATGAAGAAAAAAGTAGGAAAAAAATCACAGGAACAGAAACAAACACATACAATAAAAAACATCAAAATTTAGAAATACATTTTGAAACAAAATAAAACTCAAATTTATCCCTATAAAATACAAGAAGGCGTGAGAACAAATAATACTGTAAAAATAATAATGAAAGAAAATAAATTTTTATTTATTTTCAGAGGTGAAGCCAACCCAATAAACAAGACATAATTAATGAAATTGTTTTTTTCAAGCATGCACATTTGGTTTGACAACTATCTGACACCATTCCTTGAATGCCAACAAAATTTTACAGGTAAATTGTAGGTAGATCAAAGAATGTTGGCATTCGAGGAATAAACCTCCGTGACGAAGGGATGACGGATGACTCATAGCTTTTTCTGTAAGATCTACATTGCACAGTACTGTAATATCATTATACAATGTATTGTCAATAAATAATATGCGAGAGTATGATACTGAAGAGGCATTATCACGATATGCATGCATGATGGTAATTAATCTATTAAATGCATTTAAATTTAAATGAGGGTCGGTGTGATTTTTTCGGGACAATGGGAAAGGCTTTTTATTTTACCGAGAATTCGGGAAAAAAAACTTATCAGGAACGGGATTCGGTCGATATCATTTTTCGGGATGACTGAGGGAATCGTACATTTTTTTCTCGTCTTACCCACACCCTTGAATTATGCCAACACCGCATGCAATGAATTAATATTTTTTTTTCATTAAAAGTTTATTGAAAGCACAATTGCATCCTTAGGAGATGATGGCAATATACATGTGAAACATAATTATAATGCAAAAAAAGAAACAAATAAACAATAAATTTCAAACATAACAAAAAAAAAGCAAGAATCATGCAGCTATAGAATTCACATGCCACAATCTTCCAGATTTCTGCACAAGAAAAAAAAAAACAATAAAATGACAAAAGACAAACATAGACAACGATAGGAACTCAAGATGGCCGGACTTGGCACCGGCACTAGCAAGAGCTAGCGGTAGGGTTGAACCGGTCTTTAGACGCAAGTAATTATTAATCACAGGATCAATTCTCTGTTCTGTTTCCTGTTAATGGAATTTAATTCTGATCCATTTTTCGCAGCACTAATATGGGGGACGTTTTTCCGAGCGAAATATAAGGTAACGTTATTTCGCGCCAAAACCGGGAATGCTCATTTGTAATGATAAAATATGCCAGTTTTTCTCTATGTAGCTTTAAAATAAGCACATGAACCCCCATTTTTCAAAGCGAATTTAAGAAGAGTGATGTTTAAAAATGAACCCTTAACTTCTTCAGAAGTATCTCTGGAAACTGCAGCAATTAGTAATTAGTTTAAAAGTTATGACATTTTACATATTGAGGTAAAATTACAATTTATACGAAATATTTTGGAAAATGGGCAATTTTTAAAAGCAATAATCTCGAAAACGTAAACCTGAAGGTATACTTTTCTTTGTAGATTTGGAAAGAGCATGTTCAAATTGACTTAATTTAACATTTCACGAAAAAATCAGTTCAGGATCCTTACTGTATAGTACCAAAATTGCACAGGGTACCCAAATTGCACCAATATGAGAAAGGGGTTGTTGGAAAACGTACTATTCATTCAACAAGATGCATCAAGTCAATTTTTGCCATTCTAATATATATATACATATTGAAATGAACAAACTAAATTTATATTACCCAATGAGGATTAAAATTAAAAGAGTAAAGAGCAAATCCTCAGGAATTTTTTGCCGTAATGATATAAAGTTCGTGCGACGGCTTCAGAATTATTAATTCCTCATTTGTGATCCTAATTTTTGTTGTTATCCTGTTCATTATCAATCAATGAAATAGTCCAACGGTAAAATATTGTAAGTACGTATATTTCCTAATACAAAAGAAATAGCTTAAGCATGTTCCAAGAACTAGTCCGATCCTACATTTTGTATTGACGTCTAAAAACCATCTCCAAACAAATGAGCCTAGCTAAAGTAATGACCGGCAATTACAGAAATCTTGAATCTTAAAATTAAAGAAGCAACTATTTTCTGACTGAAGCTCGGATTTAAAAAAAAATCTGAAACATATTTTTATCCCTTTAGAAATTTCATAATAGTATTTTTTGCATTTGCCATTTTGAGAAATGTGGTTTCTACAACGAGAATTAAGTTGACTATGAAATTTCTCACATGGAGTTGAATAAATATTGCACATGTTTGAAAACGAGGCTTGCCAAGTTTTTAAACATTTGAAATTTTATTTAACAAGATGCGAGAAATTTCATAATTAACGTGTTTAAGTTGTAGAAAATGTTTCTCTCTTAGTTATAAAACAAACAGCGAGGATTATATGTTCCGAATAGATTTGGCGGGAAATTTTTCGTTCTTTCACTAAAGACGAGAAATATTTTGATCACATCGGTTAGGCATTTGCGAAATCTGTAAAAAATTAGTGAATTACAAATCTCAAACTATTGTCATTTAATCAATAAATTGTTAAAACACCCTATAAGATATTTAAACTTCTAAAAACTTGCCATTTATAACTGCTTATGAAAAAAAAAAAAATAGGCAACAAAATCCAACCTTCCTACATTGGTGCAATTTGGGTTCTCTTTTGTGCAAATTTACCTGCATTTTCAGAAGAGTTTATCCATGAATTATTCAAAGCAGCTTCGAACCAGAATTTTTATAGTTATGCACAAAGTAAAGGTGTTTTCTGCAAAAAATAAATAAATTATGAATTTATTAAGTCGGTTTGCAGTTTTAAATATTTGGAGAGTGGAAACTTGAAAATTTGGTGCAATTTGGGTACCGTAACGTGACATTGTATTAGAGATTTCTGACAGTTTGACGAAAGGTACCTTTCAGAGACGAATCATAAGTATTGTACTTTTTTGGGATCCTACATTTTTATGAGGTTTTCCGTCAGGAAAACTTCATATAGCTGTCGAAATTGAAATTATCCCGGGTACGAATATGTCTTCACATGATTTTTTGGCGTCAAAATTATTCATTTACTTGACGATATCTTTCCTAATGTGATATTGTACATGTATTTATCAGGACAATGTATTTATATGAGCATCCTGCAAAACGGGAATGAAAACAACACAGGAATTTATTTCTGTGGAAGGATCAATGATGTAAACAGGACGGATGCCCGTATATAACACAAAACTTGGTTATGTAACATATCACGACAACATCACCTGCACAACGTTCGTTTCATTAATCGAAATACACAGAACTTATGTAATCCAAAAATGTGTCCAGGTGTTTTTGGGAACGGCAATTTGATTTTCAGGGAGGGCTTGAGCTTTTTGTAAATAAATAATTTAACCTTGATATCAGTAAAAATAAATATTCTTACCCTACTTGTCATGAAACTAATTCTATCCACTTCACTCTATTAAAGAAACTATACCGTTTGGAAGAGTGGAGAGATTTTCACGATATAACAATTATGTGATTTCAAAATGCTTGAAAATCGTATGACTACTGTTGTTTCTTATGCATATATGAAGGGGGTATTTGTTGATCTAATAAACAAAACAAAAAAAAAAAACACACAAAAAACACAAAAACAACTCGCATTTCAAATCTTCCTGGCCTCGTTATCCGTGATACTTTCGATTTGAAACCAAAATATGATTAGAAACATAGAAAATGGTTACAAATTGTGTTTGACGCGTATGAACTGACGTTGTTTCACGTGTCATTTTGTAAGCATAATTGAGTTGAGAAATCGCCAGTTAACCAGACCAGACGGTTATCAAGAACGTCATTTGAATATATTGTACGGATTTTGGTGGAAAATAATTTACAGTTTTACAGACTCCCAGGCGTGATGACAAATCAAAATAATTCAGTTCAATACGTATTGTATATGCATTGCTTGTCATCAAAATTGTCCCCTCTCTCCCTCTCTTTGTGTATTTTCTTTGAATATTTTTTTTCTTTTAGATACCTTTTATTTAATTGACAAAAGAGTATAACATTTTTTTTTCTACTTAACAGGGAAAACCGAATAACAGTACTCTGTACTTTGATTGTATGTAGTGTTTATTGACTACCATTAATTGAGCGTTGTTAACGCTTACATGTACACTACACCGTATAACACAAACGTATGCGGGACGGATAAAAATAATTATTGCACGGGGTTAAATATTTTTGTTCTTTCACAAATTTCAGTGAAAACGCACAAAAACCGGAGGTATACAGTAAGTACACCGCAAATGCACAGTTCTTACACCGGATAAACCGAACTCGCACTGAACTGACACCGGAACTCTACGTATTTATAACGGTAAGATACCGGACGAGTACCGAGTAAAACGGATTGTTTACGAAAACGTACGTTACAAACACGGCGTAAAAAACGAATTGAATAGGTACTATGTAAAACTATTATGAAAGGCGATACGCGTGTCTTTTGAGAGCTCAACAACTTATTTTACACAGATAATCTTTCTGGCGTGCTTGACAAATTCATTTTTTTCCAAAATGTCACAGAATAGACAAGAACTGTCGGGTTACAGTTAGCCTTCTGCACCAAAGACCCAAGGCGAAAATGCTAGTGAAGATACTCAGGGCCAAGATTGGGTTAACGTTTTACAGTCTCTAGGGTAGCGGATGCTGCTTAATACAAATAACGTTTTGAAACGGCGAGAAAACAATTTTTGCTCTTGATGTTTTGGGTATATGTCAGAATTATGTTACAATATAAATCCAAATCAACAAACACTGAACAACTCTTGCAATTTCTAAATTAAATAAGCAGCTTAAAAAAGGGAGTGTACAGCACCTTCTATTTGATGACCACATAATGAGCAAACTTTGTAAATTCGTTTTAAGCAAATTAAGAATAGTAAAAATAGGCCACATTTTAGAAGATAAAAAGGACAAAATATATAAAAAAATAATTGAAGGCAAGCTAAATACCAGAACAAAAGAAAAGAAAGTATTACTTAAATTATCGGCCTAATGGCCTCCAACTATTGTACAACACTCTTCATCGGTTCAAGTTTCCCTCGTTCTGACAGGATAATCATTTTGGTTGCCTCATTGTTGAAGCCATAAGGTCGAAAATACGGGCTTTTCTTTTGGTCAATTTCTTGTGATTTTTAGCTGTTTTTCTTTTTTATTATCTTTTTTAAATAGTTTTTATTTTGTGCTTATCAACTTTTAATGATGGCCTACTTTTACGATTCTTATTTTGTTTATTACATTTAAGTTTGGTCATTGCACAACATATATTTCTATATATTCGTTTTATTCTGTGCTTGTCCGGTTGTTTTCCGCTGTAAGTCCAGTACCCAAACAGTCTACCCGTTATCTCTCCGGTAAAAGTCCGTTTCGCCAATTTAATCTACCATACATGAACGAATGAATAACGCATATAAAACGCATGAGAACCGAGCAAAACGTATACATACCGTACATTCACCGGACATTTTGTGGGGTGTACGTCCGTGTCAAGTTTTGAACATGTTCAAAATTTTTCACCGTACAAATCGGACATCACCATACTTGTACCGTATTCACCGGATAAAGAACGAACGACAAACGTATATGAACGGAGACCAACGGATATATTTCATTTTTAAACGTTCGGCGTTTGTTTGGGTTATACAGTGTAGTGTAAGAGGGGCTTTAGGAAAACATGACCTTGCAATACCTCGCATGTATGTTTGGTTAATAGAAACAAAAAATGCGTTGTTTAGTCTAAAATTGTAGTATTTATCTTATAACATTAAAAACAATGAAATCGTAACCTAAGAATATGTGTATCACTTCACATATCATGTTGTACCAGTAATGTCAATCTTTTCGTTTATGAATTAGTGTAAACTGCTTTCTTCAGTCAAGTTAATCTTACTTGATAGTTTTTAATGTTTGTTTGCCCGTTTATCGTTTTTATCGTTTATCGTCGCCGTTAGGCGACGGGGGCATTAAGTTTTACCCTTGTCCGTCCGTCCGTACGTACGTCCGTACCTCCGTACGTACGTCCGAATTTTTCTTCAAGGATTTCTCAACTCTCAGTTTGACTGGAATGCTTTGTATCTGTCTAACGTCATTGTTTTCTGTGTTCTGGTTTTGGCCATGCCTTTGGACTTCGATTTTGTAAAATTCACTCCTTTGTTCCTTCGGTATTCTACTGCCGTTGTGTATTCAGGAAATATTTGATATTTAGTCTGAAGCTTTTGTATGGCGAGTTGTACTTAGTCTCCCCTTTTCAAGTCTATCACTCATGTACTTCCTGTTTGCCGAGATATCTGTATGGCGGGGGCATCCGTGTTCCATGGACACATTTTCTTTTATTTTTCTTCAATTTTGTTACACCACAATTTATCATTGAACTACCAGTACGTGAAAGAGTTTAACTTTTATCTTTAAGATAACAACCAATCAAAAGAAGGGTGTTTGCTTTTTTATCAATTTTAGGGACAAAAGAAATCCTTTTCCCTCCCATCCTTCATTCCTTCACAAATGGTTTGCAACACATTTTAACAGCACTTAGCAATTGACTTTGTGAGTTATGAAAGGCCTTTGGAATTTAAATTATCATGAAATATTGATATTTTTTAATATTGATACATATCACGTGTTTTTGATGATACTCTCAGACTAGACCCTTTGATATCTATTTTCGCTCGGTAGATTATTTTGTGGTGGACATAATTGTAATTCAGACACATTTGGTATTTAAGATTTTGTTCATTTATTTGACGTTAAAGTTGTCTGTTTTAGAAATGAGAATGGACGTTTCAGCTGGATTTTACGTCTTATCAGGTTTGGGAAAGCCCCAACTGGGATACTTTACCCAAATTGAGATATAATATCCAACTTGGGGTATATGGTTATATCCCAATTGGGGTATATTACCAGTTATGTGTTAATTATATTTTAGGGGTTTAATGGCGTTTCTTCATACATAAAAATTAAAAATCTATAGGGTAAGAGCTTTCGAATGATAAACTGCTGTTGTAAAAAGGATACTGCAATATTTCTGTAGATCAATTCATGATTTTACAAACCAGTGACTCTGATTTAGAGATTACATTAGATTTTAGAAGCTAACAATTGTATTATGCTGCTTATCTAACAGAAAACTCTTTCTACATTCGAATTAAGCAAACTGTGATAGATTTAAAAAATATTTTTTGATCATCAAAGAAATTTAGAAGAGAGTTTTCTCTCTTTGTCCATGTCTGAAAAATACTCTGAATGTAGTCTGTAACAATTGTGTTTGAAACTTCAATATCTCTGCTTATTTTTACAAACTAAACTTCAGTTCAATTAAATTATATTTTCACACACTCCCTGTTTCTCTTGCCTTGATATTTTACACAGTTACAATTGTGATTTTGAAAGAATCAAATATATGATTTTACGTACTTAAAATTCCCCTGCTGCTGAAATGCAGCATAATCAAGTAGATGGCGATATGTCATTTGATTTCAGCAATCACGAAGTTAATCATGTTTGATGTTTCCTTACGCGCCATTGAATTAAGAGAGAATAATATATATAACACTGATCAGATACCTCAATTGGGTATAACCATATTCCACAATTGGGATATTATATCTCAATTGGGGTATAGTATCCAAATTGGGGTTTTCCCCAACCTGCTTATTGGATTTTACTTTACCCTTGATTGACTCACTGACAGTGTAACGGATGCCATATTCAGGTCAGGAGGTGCCACTCTTTCTCAAACATCTGAAATCACTTTCATTTTTAATAGTTCACTGTGAGGGCATTAGTTTTGTTATAGGTAATTAAATATTGTAAATATTCTATAATACATTTTATTCATTGCTTTTATTTTGTACAGCCTTAATATTATGTAATTTGTTTGGCCAAGTTATGTAACTTGTTTACAATAAACAATGGTCAAGGTTATTACACCTTAGAACATATGGAAATTTCTAGAATTTAAATTTAGTTTTTAACACATAGAATTTTCTAGAGGTTTTCCTTACATAACCATTTTAGTCATATGATTATTATTTGATTAGAATGTTCTAGTCATGAATTTTCTGGTAATAATAAATGTATATAATTAAAAAGGTTCAGTCAGTCAGTTTAATAAGTTTATACAGGATTAATTAGTTTATATAGGATTATCACGCACAACTCGACATCAATTATTGTGAATCTATTATCAACTATTTAGTGAGGATTACAAGGATTTTTCTATTGGACATTTATTGGTGGAATTAGGTGAACTATTCATTTGGACTATTACTTGGACTTCATTATTGTCAGATAAGTCATATATTGTATTTAATTTGTAAAATTATTATTTGTTGTCTGATTAAAAAGTTAATTTGAGCCAATTTTGTTTTATCTTTGCTGACTTTACAATTTACAATAATTTATTGGTAGTTTCTACCACATAACAGAAATTTGGGGCTCGTCCGGGATCTTCGAAATTGTTTAAAAAAGAAATTATTATATTTTTGTTAAATAGAAAAATTTTTAAAAGTCAGCAAAAAAATTTTACAAGATGTCATTTGATGTCAGGTGCAGAATTTTGAGAAGCTTAAAAAGGATTATTTGATTATTTTAGGAAAACATTTAAAATTAAACGTTAAATCTGGAATGAGGAAATTGGAAATTCAAAATGTGATTGCAAATTATTTAGTTAAAGAAGACATTTTTAATGTATCTGTTTTGGAAACTTTTGACGTTCAAACACCTGAATAAGAAATTAGAAAATTGGAAATTCGAAAGGAATTGGAAATCAGAAAATTAGAATTAGAAGAAAGAAAAGTATAAATAGAGAGACAGAAAAAAGAAAAAAAAAGAGCGTTTCAATTAGAAATGAAAAAAAATGGAATTAGCTGAAAAGAATCAGCACCTTTCTCAGAATTCTCAGACATTTGATGATGCTAAAAACATCAGGTTGGTCCCTCCTTTTCAAGAAAAGGATGGAGACAAATATTTTCTTCATTTTGAGAAAATACCTCAGAATTTAAAGTGGCCAAAACATAATTGGTCAATGTTATTACAGAGTGTGTTAATTGGTAAGGCCAGGGAAATTTACACACAGTTGTCAGTAGAACAGTCTTCAGATTATGACACTGTATAAGAGTTAATTCTAAAAGCCTATGAAATGGTCCCTGAAGCTTACCGCCCAAAATTTAGGAATACAGAAAAACAGAGTGACCAAACCTATGTAGAGTTTGCTAGAACAAAAGAGCAACTATTTGATCGTTGGTGTTCATCAAAGAAAATAAATAACAATCATGAGAAACTACGTCAGCTAGTTTTAATTGAAGAATTTAAAAGGTGTATTAATACTGACATTAAAACTTTTATTGATGAACAAAAAGCTGAAACTTTGGAAATTGCTGCACGTTTAGCTGATGATTTTTCACTTACACATAAAACACAATTTTTGATAAACCACAGAAATTTTTCAGAAATAACAATTCCACAAATTTTTCACCCAAACCTTCAAATGATGTAAATGGTAGGCAACGTCCAGTTAATAACATGTCCAAGTCCTATCCCCCCTCACAGTCACAGAGGCCATTTAAGTCGATTTCGTGTAATTATTGTAAGAAGGAAGGTCATTTGATATCTGACTGTTATAGGTTAAAGCAAAGGATGGAAAGTGAAGTAAAACCCAGTGGTTTTGTTGAGTCGTCACAATGTTTGCCTCATTTTGATACAGATGTACATAGTTCTTTTTCTGAGGTGAAGTCTGTTTCTGATCCTTTTAGTAAGGTCGAGGTCAAATCCCCATCTAGTGCTATTATGGAGATTTGTGAACCATTTATTAGTGATGGTTTTGTGTCGCTTTCGAGTGATTCTTGTAATTCTACCTCTATTCGAATTCTAAGAGATACTGGAGCCTCTCAGTCTCTTTTGTTGGCAGAAACCCTGCCGTTTGATGATATTTCTAGTACTGGTAAAAATGTTCTTATTAAAGGGGTAGATTCTAGTGGTTATACTGCTATTTCTCTCCATAATGTTTATTTGTCTTCAGACATTCTTTCTGAACCTGTGACCTTAGGAATTAAGTCATCATTGCCCTTTGAAGGTGTTCAGCTTCTTTCTTGTTGATGATTAAGCTGGGGATAAAGTTCAACAAATCCCATTGTAACAGACAAGCCTTCTTTTGATCAAGTTTCTGATTCTGTTGAACAGGAGTTTTTTTAGTTGTATCCTGCCTGTGCAGTTACTCGTGCTATGAAAAAGAAATGTGTGGAAGTTCAGAAAATTAATGAAAATAGCACTGATGGTTTTGATTTGTCGGATACATTTATGAGTCAGTTTAGTGATGTTAGTGTTGAAACAAGCAAGCCGTTGGAGTTTTCTGATAGTTCATTGGTTCAAGGTGATGGTTTTTCCATGTCTACGTTTAACAGTGAGCAACATAAGGACGCTGAAATTTCATGTCTTTTCAACAGGGCTGTTGATGAAAGTGAGTCTTTGCAAGAACCTGTTACTTATTTCACCAAAAATGGTATTCTTATGCGTAAATGGAGACCTTCTGATGTATCTGCTGATGCAGAATGGGCAGTAAAGTATCAAATTGCAGTACCAAAGGTGTATAGAGCTGGGATATTAAGCATGGCCCATGATACTCCCTTGTCAGGACACTTAGGTATTAATAAGACTAACAACAAAATTTTAAATTATTTTTATTGGCCTAATCTTAGAAAAGATGTCTCTAATTACTGCAAGTCTTGTCATACATGTCAATTAGTAGAGAAACCAAACCAAGTTATTCCAAAAGCACCTCTTCAGCCAATACCTACCTTTGAGGAGCCTTTTAGTAGAATATTAATAGATTGTGTAGGTCCTTTACCAAAGACTAAATCTGGTAGTCAGTACATGTTAACTATTATGTGTACATCCGCAAGGTTTCCTGAAGCTATTCCTTTAAGAAATATAAAGACTAAAACTATAGTTAGGGCTTTAACTAAATTTTTTACTTTGTTTGGCCTACCTAAATCAATTCAATCAGATCAAGGTTCAAACTTTATGTCAGGTATTTTTCAGCAAGTTATGTATGAATTGGGCATTAAACAGTACAGGTCATCTGCATATCACCCTGAAAGTCAAGGCACCTTAGAGCGATTTCATCAAACCTTAAAAAATATGATGGGGACCTATTGTTTTGACACAGAGAAAAATTGGGATGAAGGATTTTTTTTTACTTTTATTTTCTGTAAGAGATGCAGTCCAGGAATCATTAGGTTTTAGTCCATTTGAATTAGTTTTTGGACACACAGTTAGGGGCCCGCTCAAACTTTTAAGCGAGAAAATTTTATCTGATGAAAAAGACTATTTAAATCTCCTTAATTACGTTTCAGATTTTCGCACTAAACTTGTTAAAGCTTGTGAACTAGCCAATAAAAATCTTAAATCAAGTCAAGAATCTATGAAAGCCAAGTATGACCAAAATTCTGTAAAACGCAATTTTGACCCTGGTGATAAAGTACTTGTATAACTTCCTGTTCCTGGAAAGCCACTTGAATCCAGATATTTTGGTCCATATATTGTTGAAAAGAACACCTGACAGACGTAGACAAAACAGGTTGTGTCATGTAAACATGATAAAACCTTATATAGATAGAAATAGCACAAATATTGTACATTCTGTAAATATAGTTAGTGTTGACCCTGACAATTCCGAAAATGACTTTTGTGAAAAGATTGATTCGCCATCGATCACACCAAAGCTGGAAAATTCACAGATTCTACAAGATTTAGATTCGAAATTTCAACATTTACCAACGATTCAAAAGGACCAGTTGAAACAGTTACTCTGTGAATTTGAACATTTGTTTCCGGACATTCCGACACGAACTGATAAATATTTCATGATGTCGATGTTGGTGATTCAGTACCGATAAAACAGCATCCATACCGACTGAATCCGATCAAACAAAAGTACCTGCATGATGAAATTTAGTATTTGTTAAAAAATGACTTTATTGGACCTAGCAAAAGCAATTGGAGCTCGCCTTGTATTCTAGTGCCAAAACCTGATGGAACTTATCGTATGTGTACGGACTATAGAAAATTAAACAGTATTACAAACACTGGCTCATTTCCAATTCCGCGCATTGATGACTGTATTGATAAAATTGGAAATGCTAAATACATTACAAAAATTGACTCTTTGAAAGGATTTTATCAAGTTCCTCTTACCGAGCGTGCAAAAGAACTTTCCGCTTTTGTTACACCCGATGGACTATTCCAATACAAAGTGATGGCTTTTTGCATGAAAAATTCACCGGCAACTTTTCAGCGTCTTGACGGTTGTGAAGCATACATTGATGATATTCTTATATATAGTGACACTTGGGAACAACATCTTCAGATACTCCGAACTTTTTTGAACGTTTAAGCAGTGCTATGCTAACAGTCAACATCTCCAATAGTGAATTTGGATGTGCATATGTAAACTATTTAGGACATGTTGTAGGTCAGGGTCAGGTAAAACCTATTGATGCTAAAATAAGTGCTATTTCTAGTTTTCCTAAACCTGAGAATAAGAAACAATTGATGCGTTTTCTGGGAATGGCTGGATATTAAAGAAAATTTTGTCAAAATTTCTCTTCAATTAGTGAGCCTTTGACTAAATTTTTGAGAAAAAATGTAAAGTTCATTTGGTCTAAAAGTTGTGATACAGCATTTGAAGAACTTAAAGCCATCCTAGAAAGTGCGCCAGTTTCAGCAACACCTAATTTTAATTGTCAATTTAAGTTCTCAGTAGATGCCAGTGATGTTGCTGCTGGCGGATTTTTGTTACAAGAAGGTAAAGATTGTATAGACCATCCTATTTGTTATTTTTCTAGAAAATTTAACAAACACCAGAGAAATTACTCCACCATTGAAAAAGAATGTTTGTCTCTGATTTTGGCTTTACAACATTTTGAAATTTGTGTTACAGCTTAAATTCAGCCTATCATTGTATATACTGATCATAACCCTCTTAAATTTATTCATAAAATGAAAGATAAACATCAAAGACTTTTGAGGTGGAGTTTGACTTTACAAGGTTTTAATCTAGACATAAGACACATTAAAGGAAAAGATAATGTCACTGCAGACGCATTGTCAAGAGTTTGATCAATTTCATAACACTTCATTGTTTATTTTAAATGTTTTTCATTGCATTCAAACATTTTCTTTTGGGGGAGGTATTATGGGTAATTAGATATTGTAAATATTCTATAATGCATTTTATTCATTGTTTTTATTTTGTACAGCCTTAATATTATGTAATTTGTTTGGCCTAGTAATGTAACTTGTTTACAATAAACAATGGTCAAAGTTATTACACCTTAGAACATATGGAAATTTCTAGAATTTAAATTTAGTTTTTAACACATAGAATTTTCTAGAGGTTTTCCTTACATAACCATTTTAGTCATGTGATTATTATTTGATTAGAATGTTCTAGTGATGAATTTTCTGGAAATAATAAATGTATATAATTAAGGTAGCAGAAAAAGGTTCAGTCAGTCAGTTTAATAAGTTTATACAGGATTAATTAGTTTATATAGGATTATCACGCACATCTTTCGTATTTGAAATCGACATCAATCATTGTGAATCTATTATCAACTATTTAATGAGGATTATAAGGATTTTTCTATTGGACATTTATTGGTGGAATTAAGTGAACTATTCATTTGGACTATTACTTGGACTTCATTATTATCAGATAAGTTATATATTGTATTTAATTTGTAAAATTATTATTTGTTGTCTGATTAAGAAGTTAATTTGAGCCAATTTTGTTTTATCTTTGCTGACTTTACAATTTACAATAATATATTGGTCGTTTCTACCACATAACAGTTTTAAGTGTAAATGTGTGGCATGTAGTGTCTTTGGTCTTCTGTCCTAAAGTGTTAACGTATTTGCCATGTCTCTGTAATTTGATTTAACTTGTGCTTTGATATTTCGGTGTTTTACCGCAGCTGTTTTAAAATTCGTAAGATTTGTAATAAATTTCCACAAATGCAAGATCACAGAGAAGAACTTCTCTATTGGGATAGGGTCTTTTTCTTTAGTACAGCAGTTCTATGGACCCTTGAAATGAGAAACGGGATAAATTTCAAAGCTCTTCCCTGGAAATATCCATGAACATTATACTGACAGAAACGTTACTTTTCGAATAAATACACATAAAACAATTTTTTGTGACCTTGCAGTTATCAGAGTTATTTTTCTAGCTTTCTTGTTAGTGATGGTTCTATTTACCATGTTATTTCTTCGTCGTCACATTAATACCTAGGAGTGGGAGGGAGCTATTAGTAATTGAAGTTTAGCCGAAACAGGTACAATTGTATTTGAATCTCAAGGCTGTTTTAGAAAGACTCTACCAAATAAGATTAAAAGTTGATAAAGCAAAAAATTTCCATCAGGATAAAAAGAACGATTATACTTCACAAAATTGCACTGCATATATTTATATATATTTTATTGCAAAAGGTAAAACATCACAATTAGAAGATATCAATGTTTTTAAAGATTTTTCAAAACACAAAATTTAAGGAACAATACCTCCAGATTACGAATCAGACTAAAAACACTAAAAAGGCATCTAGTTGATATAAAGGAGATTTATTTACAAAATAGATATTCAATTTGAACTCTAGTAATTACTGAAATTCACAAAAACTAAATGTTGTAATGCAAGCTTGTCGATCATTTGGATATAAAGACAGTAACTATTTAAAGCGTTGTTTCTCCAACGATACAGTAGAAAAATCCGTTTTTTATTGATTTTTGTACAATACATCTAATAAAAAACACTATAAACCTAAAAGGTTGAGCTATTATAGAGTTTTGAAAAAGAATAAGGCATACAGTAATCAGATTATTTACACTTGATACTTTTTGTTGTTAGATGTTTTAAAGAGACTGTACACCCACGTAAGGCACACAAAATATCACTATGCACGCCTAAGGGATTACATTTTCACTGAAATTAATTATTTTGGCTTCAATCATCTGCCTGTGATGTTTTTTCAATTCGAACCCCTTCTGTCAAGGTTGTAAGGCTCTAGAGTCTGGAACGCTACGACGCTTCACCGTACAGATCTCTGTTAATTAATATATATAAGTCTCACATTACGTGTCAAAATAACTTTGTGATTCATTCTATTTTGACTTATCTTTGGTCTCACACAAAGATGGCGGGAGCATTGTGAACTGTCTGTAATATCTATTTAAAGGGTCATATATAACACTCTTCTATTTCATTTGCTAATGTTGCAAAACAAAATATTATAATGTTGGCATTTTCAAGCAGAATATTTTTTGTTCACAGACACTAAGAATCCTACTAATTTTGAATTGTTTGTCAAAAAAGATAAAATGAGATTGACAGAATGATTTAAAACCCCTTCAGCTGATAATTTGCCCAACAAAATTATGTTAAGTAGGCGGCAAAAAGCCTTTGAAAGATCCAATAGAACTGCAACTATATAAAAAAATTTGACAGTATTCAAGTAGCCTAAGCAGTGTGGTCTGACCTCATTGCCCTCGGGTCACCTTTACTTTTTCGTAAATTTTAGAAAGCATTGGGAAAATACTGAAAGGTCTTTAATCTGACTTAATGAATGGATTGTTTTTTTCTTATGTTTCAATCTATCTGGAAAATAACCTGTTTTATTCGATAAAGTGATGTTTCTTTTTGGACATTACCATTTTTTTACAATATTTAGCAACTTAAGTGAGTAGACCATCAACAAAGAAGCTTTTTGATATTAATGTTTTTCATTATCTTTTTAATTTTTGAAGTTGTTTTTTTTTAAGTTGAATGACTGTTCATTATTTGGGGCTTTATGAAAGACTAGGGTGGTTTAAAGGGTCATATATAACACTCTTCTATTTCATTTGCTAATGTTGCAAAACAAAATATTATAATGTTGGCATTTTCAAGCAGAATATTTTTGTTCACCGAATCATTTTTAAGACAAAAAGTTTAATCGAAGACAAGAAATTACTTTTTTTACTTACTTGGATACTTTTCTAAAATTATATGCCATTGACTTTTTCTTATATATCATTTTTAGCTTATACTGTTGTCTATATTTTGCAATGTTCGTTAATAATTTTTCTTCGTGTATTTGATATACAGCATATGTTTATGGTGCACCTCTTTTCGCAATTTCAGACACATCAAAGGTTTTAACTATGTTGTCTTTTTGAAATAGATATCTTGATTTTAATAGATTCATTTTTGTAATTTCATATGATGCATTTATTCTTTAAAGGTATTTTAGATCTATTGGTTGTGCCACATTTATTACGTTAATGAAAGAAATTAAGCTTTCAGCATCATTTTTTAATAACTTCTATATACAAGTAAGACTTTTGTATTTTCCCCCAATATGCACTTAATTTGAATAAAAACTACTAAGCATATCAGACTCAAACTTAATCTCAATGATCCTATGACATTTCCTTTTATACGGACGTGTGTCAATTCTGCACCTAATACAAGATCGTTGCTATCGGTGAGCATTGCTTAACAATTATCGTGAAGGGAAAACTGTAAAAAGATCTCTGGGAGACTAGGGATATTGGAAGTACACTTGATTACAATAGTCCTTGGATGATTTCTTTTAAAAATTATGTCTGGTTAGATCACACCTTATCCAAAATGGCTTCTAGCTCGGAAACATAGTTTTACATTAGATACTGTACCAAATTATCAAATATCTTCTCGAATGAAACGTCTTGGCAAAAAGAAGAAAATTTAGTCAAAATGGTCCTTTCACAGTCCCTTTGAAAAGGAGTCCGATAGGTGTGCAACTCATAGAAGATAGCCACTAAAAGGGATCATAGTTGAAACATTCTGATAAGGATATGTACCTTACTCAAATAAAGTTTGTAAATTTGTGAAAAAAGTATGAAACCAGTGTGATTAAAATAATATGTACAAACAGTCATGTGATAATACTGGAAGTGATAGATTAATGTTTTATCGTTAACTCCAAAACGAAGAAAAATATGATATTACACAACAAAATGTCTAAGTTTCTTGTGTTCTTATTTATTTTTATCATGTTTTATCAATTGATAGCTCCGCAATGTCCTATAGTTGTTCGAAAGCTTTACCACCGTCAGTTCCCGTGTTTCTTCACAAACAATTGATTATAGGATTAAAAACAATATGTTATGGAATAATGAATAAATATGTGTAATGTACAATGTCGTATATAACTATGATTTATATGTGCATTTAGTAATTGATGGTGCCATAATACATGTTAAGTCCGTCTAAACAAACTGTAATACTAAACGGCCTTCTTTTTGATTTACGCTTGATTTACGATAACATTGAAAATGCATATGTCAAAAGTTAAAAGTTATTCATGTGATACAGTTATATTTCTCTCTAATGTTATCAAACTGATCACATCCAAGTATATTTTCATACATCTTTTTATGAATTTTCACATCTCACTTTAAGTTGTTTTCACAAACTCATGCACGCTTTTCAGCAATTTTTCTAGCTAATTTTGTATCAGAAGGCTACTCTCTCATTGGCAATGTTTAGGTAATAGTATATTAATTAGTATTAATTCATTACCTGATATGCTTTATTTTATCGTTTCAGCTTGTTACACCACTACACTTTGCAGCAAGCATAGAAGATCCAGAAATTATAGAATTTCTTGTAAAATCCAAGGCTGCCGTGAATGCAGCTGACAAAATGGTATGTATCTTTATCAGGTAAGGGTTGATACTTCCTCTAAACAGATAAAAACTTGTAGCACCCTCAAGGTTATACTTTTTTAGTATTAATGCATAGACATAACCAACAAGTCTCCATTTCCTGAGAAAATCTTTTAACACGATATCATTTCAATGACGCACATGCGTCTTTAACTGCTACAAAGTTTTAAAATAATTAGCTGAGCTGATATTATTTTTATTGAATGATTCTTCGTGTTGTTTTAGTTTGATAAGAATTTTAATTATATAAATAGGAAAAATGAAAGGATATGGAGTGAATGTACATGTGACAAAACGCACACGATACATAGAAAACTCCAGTTTATCAAGGACAGGGCTTTTATTCCTGTCTTCATCTTGATGTCGCCTGAGGGTCTTCAACTAGAGGTGAACAGTATTCACTCCCTCAAGCGAGATCAAGAAGGCCCCTAGCGTGCACTTAAGCGGTATTCTTGACAAAAATTATATCAAGGTCACTCCCTTGCTCCCCACCCGCCATGGAGTGCCAACTTGGGCGATGATCAGGTTATCTCGCTGAAAGCACCAGGGTTACAAGAAGAGAATAAAAATGTTGAGCAACATCGATCGCAGCTAAAATATGTCATTGAAGGTAAATAAAGGTCTGCAACTCGTGTTAAAATTACGAAACGGTTAAATGTAATGAATGCAGCCCTAAATTTGCTCTCCATATTTGTTATTACATTTGAGATTACATCAGAGATGTTTCGTTTTCAGTAGTACCAAAGTTGACAATGAGAGTTAAAAACATTCAAAAAATTCCGGTATCAAAAGATGAGGTTAGGTCGAAGATCTTACATTTTCAAAAACCTTTTCCTGTACCAAATGTGAACAAGTTCCAACATAAGACATTTTTTATCCAATTTGTGAGTCCGACGACTTTTGAAAGTTTAAGCTATATCGCGTTCGCCCCGATAAGTCACTTATCTATTCTTCAACTCTCCCGTTCTATTCTTTTTTCTGTTCGACGCCCATTTTCTATCCTATAATAATAAACTCTTCCTTAAAATATTTGTCAAGTTTGGAGGACTTGTTTTTCAACAGACTATCAGAATTCCAATGGGCACAAACTGTGCGCCTCTTTTAACTGATCTTTTTCTCCACTCATATGAAGCTGAATTCATCGAAGGGCTTCTTCAAAATAAAGATGAAAAACTGGCCCAGTCCTTAAATTTCAGCTTCCGTTATATAGATGATATTTTATCACTAAACAATCCTCGCTTTGGTGATTTTCTTCATCTTATCTATCCAAAAGAGCTAGAAATTAAGGATACTACAGATACTTCCACATCAGCCTCGTTCCTTGACCTTCATCTTGAAATTGACAAAAGAGGTACACTACAAATTAGGCTATCTTACTTTGAATAAAGCCAATTCTGATAATCATCATTGTCCGTTTTTAGACATCAATTTTGATATAACGAATGGTAAATTAAATACTAAAATTTATGATAAAAGGGACGATTTTTCTTTTCCCATAGTTAATTATCCATTTCTGGAAGGCGATGTTCCATTAGCGCCATCATATGGTGTTTACATATCTCAACTTGTTCGATTTGATCGAGTATGTAATAACGTTTGCGATTTTAATGAACGGAATCTTTTCATAACTGAAAAACTATTACATCAGGGGTTTCGTTATCACAAACTAGTTAAAACCTTTACTAAATTTTATTATCGATATAAAGACTTACTCCATATCCTTTTATTCACCATTAGTGCATACATACAATGCAACCTGTAAACATCTAATCAAGGCTGGTATTTCACATCCCTTATTTTACGGTAATGTTTTACATAAGAGTTAAAAATACTTAAACTCGCCCAACAAACTTATAAAACCTTTAAATCGTCTAATTCATAAGGGTTATAATTACGGTATTGTCGTCAAGTCATTACGTATGGCCTTCTTTGGTATAACATTGATTTTTTGATAGGGTCTTTGCATTTTAACTAAACACATTCTAAATTTCTAAAATCTGTATTGCATGGACACGGGTTATGTGTTCCGGTATATGCATGAAATCATTATCCTAAACTCCTCACAGGAAGGGATCTTGGTGAAAGCTGTATACTGGGGGTACATAACTTACTTTGTCAGTTGATAATGGGTCTGAAGCTGGCATGTCAGTTAACTGCTAGCAGTCTCTTGTGATTTCATGTTTATGTCCGTATATTTAGTTCTTTCAGTACCATTTTTCACAATTGACTCAGTCCTGTTGCCAACTGAATTTTACTGTTGTTACGATTGTTTTTTGATTCATCATTTTGGCTGTAGGGAAGGTTTGGGCCCAATAAAACTAGTTTAACCCCGCCGCAGCAGGTTTGCGCCTGTCCTAAGTCAGGAAATTTACGAAGCCTTTGTGTGTCTTGTCTTTTTTTCTAGTTAGTTTACTTTATGTCTATAGGAGTCTAGGATGATGTTTATTTCGCTGAACTTGATTACTTTTTATTCAGGGGCCGACTCCGACCTACCGTTGGGTGTGGGGTTTTCTTACCGTTCATTGAAGATCTTATGGTGGCTTTGGGTTGTTGTTGCTTCCCCTTGGGTCGTTGTCTCTTTGACGCATTCCCCGTTTCCCTTCTTTTTTCTATATGACAAACGCGATGACTTCACTTTTCCAATAGTCAACTTCCCCTTTCTTTGTAGCAACATTCCAAAAGCACCAGCATACGGAGTTTACATCTCCCAACTCATTCGCTACTCAAGGGCCTGTGATAGATACAGTGACTACCTTGATAGAGCTCGGTTGCTTACAAATAGGCTACTTAAGCAAGGCTATGTTGCCCATAACTTCAGATCATCACTACAGAAGTTTTACGGTCGGCATCACGATCTTGTTGATCGCTATGAGATATCTGTTTCCCAGATGACAACAGATCTTTCTCTTTGCCACTAAAGTTTGTTTTTCCTCTACTGGATTTGATTTTACTACTGGAGTTGACATGTTCAACACGGCGGGTGTCTTATAAGAAGCAAGAGATGCTTACTCTACCGGTGCACCTGATCTCACCCATGGTTCTTATTGGGTCCGTGTTGTTCATTTTTGTATATGTGCATGTCTTCATTTTCTTTTCTGTGCAGTGCTCATGTTATGTCTTCGTTTCTTGGTTTTTCCGACATTGCTATGGATTGTTCTTTTCAGACTGACAGTTCGGTTCTCACTTACTTTAATGGAATTCGATGAAAGTTGATGCTTTATGACATGATATAGTTATGCTTCTCCTATCTGACGGATTGATTATGCACGATTTTACCATCTTTTTACATAGGGATGCAAAATGGCCAACTACAACTTTTTCTACACTTCTCAATGATTTTAAATGAATCTATTTATGATTAATTGCACTTTGATGTCAATTTGCTACTTGAATTTTCGCCTTTGTTCATACCATGTTTAGGACTTCCTTAATCAAATCTTGACTTTACAACTCTTTTTTGCAATCTAAAATTCTTCAAATAGTCAAAATGAAATTAGATTATTTTTATAGGATACCATTGTATATATTCTATATAATAATTCAATCGCAGCAATTGGAATATTTTTTCATGGTGAAACACGACAAAATACACACAAACTTGACATACGTAAGTTCTCTCAAACTACTGAATCAATTCTGATAATTTATTTTATGGTACTATTGCTTACTACACTTTCTAGATCATGAGGCTTGTTAGATTATACTTTAGGATAATAACTCTGTCATTCATATTCATTAATACAACTCCACATAAAATTAAATAAAGAGAAACATCTTGCTTTATCATGTCCTTAGCTGATTTTTGCTTTCCTATTTAGATCCTATTGGTAATTTGTTCTCTATCAGCTTTTACACATTTTCGGTTCATGGATTTCCAAATGTTTTGATTTGATCTGCACCGATGAGACATAAGTTGTCAAAATGTGCATATGCAGAACCTTAATTCACAATAACCTCGGTATTTTGGTATTCATTACCACTGGACCGACGCCTCTGCTGTCGGAGTGTTAGTCCCCGAGGTAAGTCATCAACCCAGTAGCCAGTACTTCGATGCTGGCCTAAAAACCGATTTTATTTGGAAATTAGCAATATCTAAATTTTAGAAAATTTGGTGAAAACCTAAGGAGTATCTCCCTCTTGCATAGCTCTTTCCTTAGCTGATTTTGGCTCTCCTATTTAGATCCTATTGGTAATTTGTTTTCTATCAGCTTTCACACATTTTCGGTTCATGGATTTCAAAATGTTTTGATTTGATCTACACTGATGAGACATAAGTTGTCGAAATGCGCATATGAAGAACCTACGTTTCACAACAACCTCGTTATTGTCCCCCGCCTTTCGCGAAAGCGGGGGACTATAGATTTCGCCTTTCCGTCATTCCGTCATTCCGGATGTCGTTTCCGCATGATAACTTGAGTATCCCTTGCCCGATTGAAACAAAACTTATACAGATGGAAGAAATAGGTAAGGGCAAGAACCCTATTGATTTTGGGGTCAGTAGGTCAAAGGTCAAGGTCACAATTTCTAAAAATAGAATTTATTGCACCAAAATTTGGTCCGTGTGGGAAATTTTTATTTTTTATCCGATTTCGATGGGATTTTTTCCATTAGATTTCTCTCAATGAATGCTTTCCTACATATGCAACAGATTTCTGGTTTCTCTTACCGTTTGCAAGATAATTGGGGTCAAAGGTGTTGGGGGGGATGGGGGTTTCCGGATGTCGTTTCCGGATGATAACTTGAGTATCCCTTGCCCGATTGAAACAAAACTTATACAGATGGAAGGAAT
>MJUU01047022.1:79370-116838 GCA_002080025.1 Modiolus philippinarum | reverse complement strand
ATTTTTCATCGGATTTTGATGGGGTTTTTTGCAAATGCTTCCTCGTGAAAAATGCAATAAAACTCTACTCAAACATTTTTTTTTCATCTTGTACCGTTTTTCAGGTAACAGGAATTCCGTCATTCCGGAAGTCGTTTCCGGATGATAACTTGAGTATCCTTTGCCCGATTGAAACAAAAGTTTTACAGATGGAAGGAATTGGGAAGGGAAAGAACACTATTGATTTTGGGGTCAGTAGGTCAAAGGTCAATGTCACAAATTCTAAAAATAGACTTTATTGTGCCAAAATTTGGTCCGTGTGGAAAATTTTCATTTTTTATCCATGCCATTTTGGTTTTTGTGTGAAATTTTTACTTATTATCCAATGCGATGGGATTTTCCCCGTTGGATTCCTTTCCTTGAATGCTTTCATGAAAATGCCAACAAATTTTTGTTGTATCTTTCAGTTTTTGAGGATATTGCACTCAAAGCTGGCAACAGGTAAAAAAAACTCCATTCATCTAACATACAACTCTAAGGCGGGGACCTTGAGCACTGCTCTATTTTTTTGTTATTTATTATTCGTATGCGATATGCCCTTTTGAGAGTGCTTTTTCATTGTGCGACTTTACAGTACACGATGACCGAGATATGATTCAATTACCTGAGAGTGCTAAGTATGATATAAGAATCTTTCTTGAAATTGTAATGTAAATGTTAAGTGACTTTTGGAGAACAGCAATTCTCCCAGACATTGATTACTTTTACAAATATTGTTTTCCTACGGAAAAGGCTCATAAAATACATCTTCATTCGTTATAGCAATTTTTCAAACAACAAAAAGAAGTTACCATAATCGCTATATTTAACATATGGACAGCTATTTCCACCTTATTATAGTTTCCTGTGGTATTTCACAAAACATTTTATAAATAAAATATTATTTACTTCTTCTAAACCGGACTTATTTCACTAGCATTACATCATATTAGTTTCAAATTTACATTATTATTTTTATGCAAAAACATGTCAAGATACTATATATAAATTAAAGAAGAATGACACCTCACCTCACAATTAATGTCCAACAGTTTCAAGGGGAAGATATGAAAAAAATGATTAAATGAATGAAAGACTTATTTGTGGTGTTAATAGCATATGAAACAGTTTCTTTTTATATTGACTTATATTGTCAGTTTGATAATTTTTTTAGACATTCTGTTAAACAAGTAGTGACGATTCCAAATAATACAAGAAAAAGTGGGGTAACCAATCTCGTTGCCATGGACATCGGGTTCAAAGATTAATAACTTTTGTTTTTGTTGTTGTATTTTTTTCATGAAATCTGAGAAAAATAGAGAAATTATTTTCAGTGAAATCACTATCGAAGCAACAGAAAAATAAAATGAATGTAATACAGATTCAAATAGAAATTTTTCAATTGACGACTTTCGAGTTTGCGGATCTACATCCCATGGTTTAAAATAAGCGGCTATCGAGAATAATTTTTAACATAGAATATAACTGGAGTCTTGCAGGAAAAATACCATAAATAGGTTTGGAGAAAGCCCGGGTCAAATCACTTGGAAATGATGTTGATACAGTCTCGGAGTAAATTCAACACACTTTTGGGGACGCTCACCTGTACAGGTAAGCTACACATGCTACAGGCAGTGGCTTTAGGTAAGTTTTAATTGCACTTAGAGATCACATGATGTGATGGTAACTTAATAAACATCTGTTCAAAAGACACAAAGTGTAGTAAATTAATAGTCAAGGTTTGATATTATACAAACTGTGAACATATTAGAATGTCCAGCGAATAAAAAATAAAATAAACCAATAAGGGAATATACAGAAAACGAAAAGCGAAAAGGGCAATGAAAAGGACGAATAGACTATTACTTTAAAACACAAACAGAAAAATTGTAACAAAAATAACATACAAGCCAAAGAAAGGAAAAACAAAACATTAAATAAATAAAATTTGATATTAAAAAAATTGCAACAACAGGTATAACTAAAATGAATGAGACCAATACACAAAAAGAAAAATTTCTGAGATAGACATATATATATATATATATATATATATATATATATATATATATATAAATGAAAAAAACAGTATTGAAAAAGCATTTCAAATAAAAGATATTTTATGTTAAAGTGTAACCTAATCAAAAGGTAATATGACCCGATTTCTAGCACATAATCATATCTCCACATGCATATCTCAACTAATACACATCATATAGGTTGATACAATATACAATCTATGCGGATACTATGCCGAAGCTAGCAAACCCCGATTAACTGCCTAGGGGTCATATTTGAAATAGTCTGTGATGGTTCCCATTAAAATGCTACCAAACATCATCCAAAACAACACTCAAAAGATGATGTTTATTCTTATGTTAAAAATTCGGAAAGTCGTGACACATTTGAGAAATATGTAATATTTTCCTGGATTTGCCTTTGCCTGGATGACCAGCTTTGCATGATTGTGTATTGCCTTCACGTAGAAGACAGAACTTTTCAAATCATTTTGATAAAACTATAATGTATATGTTTCAAAGTTTTGAAAGAGTGACTGTCGCGTATCGGTGTTCTTTGAGTATATTTATGGCCCTATTTTGTTAGTTAACCTTTGGTGTGTATTGCTTTGGGATTTGTGATTTCATCGGGTTATGTTTACTACCAGGGGTATAAGAACTTTGTAATTTTACACTTTTTCAAAATACTTTGTTTGGATTGCCTGTTAAATACAGTTTTCTTGCGTTTTAAATATTTTTAAATATTTATTTCCAGAATTTTCGTTCGGATGTGTATTGGCACTTCGCTATTCATGTTTCATCTATTGTATATCTGTTGTTGGAATTTTTTATTATTTTTTTTAGTTTTAATGTCTTATGATTTTTTTCTTGATTTTTTTCATTATATTTTTTATGTTTTAAATACTAGTTCCAATCGTCCTTTTCACTCATTCTCACTAATTCGATTTTCTTTTATTGTGTTTTCCCTTATTGGTTAATTGTTTATTAATTTATTTTCTGGACATTCTAATATATTCATAGTTTGTATATATATTAACCTAACTGCTTTTTGTGACTTTCGTACAGATGTTTATTAAGTCACTTTTACACTCTGTGATATCCGAATGAAATTAACATTCACATGTGGCTTACCTGTAAAGGTGAGCGTCCTGAAAAATTGCTGGATTATACCCTAAGGTTGTATCAACATCATATCCAGGTGACTTGATCCAAACTTTCTCTGAACCGAAGTTATAGCATTTTTTTTCTGCAACCCTCCCGTTATATTCTATGTTAAAAATTACCCCCGATAGCCGCTTATTTTTAATCAAGGGAGATAACTCCGGAATCTCGAAATGGGTCAATTACTCTAAATGATTAATTAAATATGAAAAAGAAAGGACATGGGGTAAATGTCAGGGAGACAACATCCCATATCCAGGTTAAAACGACCCAAAACAAAACATCTAGGGGTCACCATATGGTCTTCAACACAGTGAGGAACCTCACACCATATAGTAAGCCCTAAATGGCCCCGACAAGGTAAAAAAGTGAATAAATCAATGGAAACAAACCACATCCAATAACCCAAATATCAAGAAACTAACATTTTATAAGAAGACAATGACAAGCCAATGACCAACATATTCCTGACTTGGGACAGGCGCAAAAATTGCGGTGGGGTTAAGCTCGTTTTCTTGGATCCAAACCCTCCCCCTATGTTTGGTGAATGGCTAAAAATAAATACACAAAAAGACTCACGGTAAAAATCAAACTAGAAAAAAGTCCAACTTATCAAGACGAGTACCCCTACAATGAAGTACATAATACATGAAGACAATACACACAGGTACTGTCCGGACAAATGCTCGCAGTTACTGACAGCTAGCTAAGGACATAATTTCCGTTGACTATGATATCAAGCCTTCTTACATATGACCTATCAATTGAAATACTTCTAAATAGATTTGGTATAACAACATCATCAATTATGAAAGAAGAACATGATATTGCGCAATGCAAAATACTGCCAATATGAAAAATTGTTTAAATTTAGTTATGGTGTAAAGCATTTAGGAGATAATCAATATTTTTGCCAACAAAAACCAGAAGTAAACATTTAACAACAATGTTGTATTTATATCCTTAATGAATAAGTTTGTTCAACGGATTGATAAGTTTGGAAGGACAATTTTTGAATTTATGCGCTTTGTAAATGATATTGCCATAGAAGTTTGGATGTGAAATGCCCTGATGTATAAGAGCCCTGCATGTAGAACCAATGTTTCTTAATAAGTCAATGTATCTATAATAAAATTTAGAGAATGTTTTTATCAATTTTTGATATCTAAACCCTTGATGCAGAAGTTTTTCAGTTAGACAAAGATTTCGGTCGTTGAAGTCAGAAGCATTACTACATACTCGTGCATATCGAACAAGTTGTGAAATGTAGACCCCGTAAGAAGGGGCTAACGGAACATCGCCGTCGAGATGGGAGAAATTGACTATAGGGAATAATATTCATCCCTTTTATCATAAACCTTAGTGTTTAACTCTCCTTGATTTATTGATATATCAAGATCAAGAAAAGGAGTATAATCACTGCTGCTATTGGATTTATTTAAAGTAAGTTCTGCAGGATAAATTTCATCTGTAAATTTAGAAAATTCAGGATTATTTAAAGCCAAAATGTCGTCCAAATATCTATATGTATTGTTAAATTTATCCACTAAATGCTGTTTAGAAGGGTCTTTTTGAATTTTTGTCATGAATTGTGACTCGTAGCAATAAAGAAATAAATCTGCTATGAAAGGTGCAGATTTGGTACCCATAGGAATACCTATTTTTTGCTGATAAACTGTATCACCGAAACGAACAAAAATATTATCAAGAAGAAAATTTAATGCTTTTATCATATCCTGACAAGTCCAGTTGGTATATTTGTCATGTCTGTCGTCACTGAAAAACGATTTAAATGTATTGCAACAAATGTACGTACATCCTAATTTTTTGAAGGACCATTTGATCAAATACAAAAATTTCTCTTTGATGAGTGTATGCAGTAATGTAGTATAGAGGTTAGAAAAATCATAGCTATCGACGGAGGTGTATGCTTCATTAACAGATCGAAGTCTTTCCAAAACTTCTACCGAATTTTTTAACACTTCAAAAGTAGTTAATTCCACTGTATTCATAACATTTGTTGCTAAAGTTGATGACGAGATTTTTTATGGTAGTAAGTTTAAAGAACATCTTTATCCTTAATAGTAGCAAAAAATGTCCCGATCTCAGAATTAATGGCAACCTTAACATTCCTTCAATGTGGTCGTTGTATTTTACGGAAGAAATAGGTTCGTACATTCAACAAAAATTATAGATCGGGGTATTTTCCACTTGTGTGAGAAATTCTACATGTATGTCTTTTTCCTTCGTTTCACGCGGGAAAAGATGGAATTTCTCACACTCGTGGAAGATATCCCTTATATTAAGTATAGTCTCATATAAGATCTTATTATTCTTTTAACTGTTTACGACCTTTCAATGGCAATTGCTCTTTAGTTGCTACCGGACACTACCGCAAAAGAAGGGGAGGTTTGACTAACCATAAAACCGGTTTAACCCACCATTTCTTTCGAAATACCTATACCAAGTCAGGACTATTGCGGTCGACAATTTTGCCGCTGGTTTCCACTAGATTTTGTCTTTTTTTTTTTGTCGTGAACTTGGGCTCTTGACAACTCTGTCCTGTAATTTTGTCAGTACACCGATCCAAATAATAATATTTATATATATAAAATCATAACAACTCGTGGATATTTCAGTTTTATATATAATATACTGATAATATTCTTTTGAAGTATTGTTTAGTAAATAGAAAATTAATAAACAGGAACACTTCACTCAATACAAACTAAGAATATCAACTTTCGATATTTTTTCATGAAATTACAACAAACATTAGTATTGCAGGCGTCAACATTACATCTTCAATTAATATAAAAAATATCATTTTTTGTTCAAAGTTTTTGGGAAAAAATATTACAGCAAATAAGATTGCTTTGGTACATCGGTTTTCGTAAAATTTAATAAAAACAACCATAATGTAGCCCTTTTTTAGGTAGCACGGTACAGTTTCTTTTTCCATAGGCGACAATTGTAACATTTTCAAGACTTTAACCCATTCATAACTTTCACCCGGGATATTGTAGTATGCTCCCTTGTAGAGCATTCATTTGACTTTTGAAAAATACCAGTGAAATATAGTCATGAACAATTCCCTAAAGAGCTTCTAATCAAAGTACACACTTGCCCGTCAGTTTACTTGCGGTATAGGTTGCATTGAAGGGCATATTACCAAAAATTCAAAAAAATCTCCATTAATAAAGGGCACATGAAAATGTCTTTCATATTTTCTAAATCATAGATAATATGTCTATTTGAAAAAAAGACAACATGAATATTATACTCAATAACCAGAACTTAGCTTTCAGTATTCACTCCTCTATACAATCTTGGGTACACAAAAGGGAAAGACCAGTTCTATGTTTAGAAACTGTACCGTGCTACCCATAGGCGGACACACATTGAACAAACATCCAGTGTAACTGCCTCCCGGAGCAAGATTACTTATTTGTGAACTTAATTCAATAAAGAACATTTGCATGTACCTTTTGACATTGACCTGATTAAAATTATAGCAGTTGGAGTTAACATATGTGTTCTGGTCATCATGTTCATTTACTCCATATCCTTTCATAAAATATTTAATACAGGAGTTTGTCTTTTATTGCAGTGTGGAGTTGGTAAAACAATTCCCCGTGGTAGAGATGCATGCTCTCTATTTTTCTTAGATATGGTGTACTTGTACATGAGATAATATCTCATGTGTACACTTTGTTCAATTATTATAATCTAATTAAATCCCTCCATCGTAGTTTTGTCTTTTGCTATATTTGATATTACTGAATATTCGGATTTCGTTTGGTTTTATACATTTGAAACATTTTTTGAATATGGATTTCCTTTGTTTGGGTTCTAGTGCTGCTGCTGAGGAATTAATTTCCGAAATGGCCATATAGCTCATTAAAATTATAGCAGTTGGAGTTAACATATATGTTCTGGTCTCATGTTCATTATTCCATATCCTTTCATAAAATATTTAATACAGGAGTTTGTCTTTTATTGCAATGTGGAGTTGGTAAAACAATACCCCGTGGTAGAGATGTATGCTCTTTATTTTTCTAAGATATGGTGTACTTGTACATGAGATAATATCTCATGTGTACACTTTGTTCAATTATTATAATCTAAACTTATGTAAATTCTAAAACCGAAGGATTAACTCCCTCCATCGTAGTTTTGTCCTTTGCTATATTTGATATTACTGAATATTCGGATTTCGTTTGGTTTTATGCATTTGAAACATTTTTGAATATGGATTTCCTTTGTTTGGGTTCTAGTGCTGCTGGTGAGGAATTAATTTCCGAAATGGCCATACAGCTAATTAAAATTATAGCAGTTGGAGTTAACATATGTGTTCTGGTCTCATGTTCATTTACTCCATATCCTTTCATAAAATATTTAATACAGAAGTTTGTCTTTTATTGCAGTGTGGAGTTGGTAAAACAATTCCCCGTGGTAGAGATGTATGCTCTTTATTTTTCTTAGATATGGTGTACTTGTACATGAGATAACATATGTGTTCTGGTCTCATGTTCATTTACTCCATATCCTTTCATAAAATATTTAATACTCATCTAGAGAGTTTTAAATCTTATGAAATGAACTCTTCATCCTATTAAAATGGCACCAACTTATATTTTCATTGTATATATTTAGAAATAATTGCATTTTTAACTGCAGGGTTCCACAATTTATTGCAATGTTTTGTCAAGTTTGGGCTTCAGATTTCAAAATTTATGATTAAACTTGGTGTATAAATGCATTTTGTTTATTAAAATTGGAAAATGTTGACTGTAATTAACATTTTAAGCCTAAATATATCTAAACTTTTCCAACTGAATGAAAAATTTTGAAACAATTATAATTTGTGTCACTTGTCATATTTGCAAATAAAGTAGACCCCTCCTCGACTTGTCGCGACAAACATTTTAGCACATTAAATACACTGAATCATTGCGAAAAGTAAGAAAAAAATTAATTGACAAATGTCAACCAGTATAATGCTAATTGACTGATTCCGCTATATCCAGCAGCCTAAACTATACTAGCATATCCAAAAAAGTCAAAATTTTCCCTTATTTCTGAGCTCTCATTTGATGTTTTTATTAATATTTTTCAATAAATCAGTAAAATTCATTAAACTGAGCATAAAAAAGTAGGTAGGATTGAATGATATCAAATTAAAATATGACAATCTTGCATTTTCACCTGTAGGTAGCACCACAAAAGTCAAATTGTCTGAATGTACCAATTTTTCTCTGATTTTGCCTGAAAAATTACTCGACATTCTTTAATGTCTGCTTTTGTGCTTAATTTTTCTTGACAAATTCTTAATTATATTAATTTTGTCTTAAAATTTCTCAACACATTTTCAACAGTCTGAATATGCATGACAAAAAATTCTAAATAGAATGTTTATAATACAAATGTATTATGCATTATGTCTGAAACTTTTGACATGTTGCGATATACTTAATTTTGAATAGAAATTGAAAATTTCTCACCATTTGATAATTTTTTTTTCATCTATTTTTTATTATTAATCTTGTCTGCTTTAAACTATTTTCTTAGCTTATTTTGCTAGAATTGTGTTTCATTTCCACATTTATGTAAAATCACCCTTTATTACATGTATATTTAATACTTATGTAATAAATAAAAGCATTTTATTTTCAATAATGTCACAAATCCATGATTAAAAGGCCTGGATAACACTAATAAGGCATCAAATAAATAAAGCGAAATAAAAACATCAAAATGCAATGGAAAAAATGTATGGTTCTTCAATTTCACTCAGATTGTCAACTTTTCAAGGAATTTTTTTACAAAATGTTTTGAAAACACGATTGCTGCTAAAAAATTTTCGATTTATTAAGTACATACCTACTTATCATAATGCGAAAATAATAATGTATGGGTATTTTATGGTGTTTCCTGGTAAATTACAAACTCTTTAAAGTACCATTGCATCATACATATACTTGCATGTATTTTAATTATCTATGCAATTACAGAAAAATTGTGTTTTCAACATTTATCATAGTAAATATCTCTATCCATGGACAAAACTATTTACAAATAATATACCCTTTTTAATATGAAATGTTTTCCTAAATTATATAAAGACATATATAATTTGCTTAGGTTATATTTTACAATTTATTTCTGTAATCAATTTTGAGATTTAGACTACATGTATACAGGAATAAATACACTTCAATTAAAAAAGATTGTCACAGGTGAGTGATATTGTCTCAGGTAAACTAATTCATCAATTCATTCCTTGTACAAGTGCAATATACAAGCAGTGTCATATACTATGTATAGAATATGCAAGTCTAATACCTTTGAAGACTCATCAGTTCTCCTTATTTGGTAATGCTGTTATTTTTTTTTCCCAATCCTGGATAAATAAACTTAATGCAATACCCCCTTTGAACGCTTTTGATATTTGCGAATAAAAAGAAAAAAAAATATGTGTATGAGTATATGTATGAGACAAGCTAATAAGGAGGGAAACCTCAGTGCAGACGTCTTTAAATTTCTGCTATCAAGATTTTAAATTGACTATACAAACTGCTTGGTCATTGTCCCTGTTTGGCATAAATAATTCAGATACCCTCCTGAGACTTCTTACTGAATAAGTTCTATTTTTTTTTCTTTCAATTCAAATTCGGGGTATGGGGATGAAATATTATACTTGAAACTATGGTCCTTAAACGATGATCAAAATATTATACCTGAAACGATGATCAAAATATTATACCTGAAACGATGATCAAACTATTTTAAACTAAACTAAACTAAACTAATGAAAAATTACTTGGATTTTAAAACTGAATGCGCTCCTCTATGATTACTTGCCCAGACGGAAGACCATATTCGTGTGATATCAATGTGTACATTGTCTGCTTAATTCTAGCAAGGTATATTTTAATGTGCTAGCTAAAATGATTTCAAGGACAGTTTAAGCACTCGCATATAGAAAAAGCAGATATAGCATCATTTTACTGCACATCAAAGGGCAGAGAAATATCAAATGGTTAATAATTTGGTGAGTATATGTAACACTTACATAGAACTATTTATTTTCCTCATTGAGTATATCTTTATACGACCGCAAATTTTTTTAGGTCGTATAATGGTATGGTGCTGTCGTCGTCGTTGTCGTCGTCGTCTGTAGACACTTCTGTTTTTGGTCAATTACTTAAGTTCCAGTGGATCAATTCTTATCAAATTTTAACAAAATGTTTCTTGGCACAAAAGGAAGGTTTTGTTTATCCACTTTTGTACTGCAGGTTTACAGTCGCCACTATGCTTGACTGATCATAACAATATTTCTATTTAAAAGAGAGGACAGGATGTTAAAAAGTCGATTTTTTATTGGCAGTGTTCAGTAGATATGCAATCCTTTTTGGAGCCTCTGATCATATTTCTGATTTTAAGGGGGTTTCACACTGGTACTGCATCATTCTTGTGTCGTTCTTGTTCATTCCCGTTTGTTTTGTCTGTCATCTTGCTCCATTTGTGAAAATTCTAAATTGCCGTATTTTTAGTTTTTAATTCAGATCCCCCCCTTTCCGCCGCTTTTTTGGTTTGCAGATCTATTTAAGTCATATGCTTTATATAAAACATTTTTTGTAATGAAGAGCCGTCAATGGCTGTTATGTTCTTACTTTTATTAAATTAGTTATTGATAGTACATGTATATTTATTGTTTTAGGGAAGGACTCCGCTGCACTATGCAGCATGTGAAACTGAAGAGATTGCTGTAGCTGAAATATTGATACAGTATGGTGCTGATTTAAACGCTAGAGATCAGCGGGTATAGTTTTACATTAGATTCGTTCCTACGAATGTTTGTTACTATATCCCATAATGTTAAGAAACTACTTTCTGAAAATCAATAAAAAAAATATCCTCTTATCGTGAAATATGGATATAGTACTACCTTAATTATCACGTTTCACATGAAAATGGGTTAATTTTTTTTAATTCAGTTACAAACTAGAGCTATCGGCAAAGCCAGACTAATACCCCCCGCAACTGCATTGGAGTACCAAGGCATTTCATTTTGAAATTTGACCTTCAACAACATGGTAATTGGAAAGGTCAAAGTCAAGGTCAGAGTGACCTAAATTTGGAACGCGGCAAATTGCGTTCCAATGATGTATCTACACATGAAGTTTGATAATCCTAGGTGCTACGTTTCAAAAGTTCTGCCCCGGATACGAAATGCAAATGGCTTTACTATCATAAATGTCAAAGGTCAAAGTCAAGGTCACAGTTTACTTAAATTTGGGACGTGACACATCGCCTTCCCATGATGCATCCACACACCAAGTTTGATAATCCCAGGTGCTACGGAACAAAAGTTCAGCTCCGGACACTAAATGCACATGGTTTTACTATCATAAAAGTCAAAGTAAAGGTCACAGTGACCTAAATTTGGCATGCGACATATTGCCGTCCAATGATGCATCCATACACCAAGTTTGATAATCCTAGGTGCTACAGTTCTGTTCCATACACGAAATACACATGGTTTTACTATCATAAAGGTCAAAGGTCAAAGTCAAGGTCACAGTGACCTAAATTTGGTACGTGACACATTGCCTTCCCATGATGCATCCACACACGAAGTTTGATAATCCTAGGTTGTACGGTACAAAAGTTCTGCCCCGGACACGAAATGCGCATGGTTTTACTATGATTGAGGTCAAAGGTCAAAGTCATGGTCACAGTGACCTAAATTTGCTACGCAACACATTGCCTTCCATGATGCATCCATGCACTAAGTTTGATAATCCTAGGTGCTACGGTACAAAAGTTCTGCTCCGGACACGAAATGCACATGGTTTTACTATCATTTAGGTCAAAGGTCAAAGTCAAGGTCACAGTGAACTAAATTTGGTACGCGACACATCGCCTTCCCATGATGCATCCACACACCTAGTTTGATAATACTAGGTGCTAAGGTACAAAACTTATCCTCCAGACACGAAAGGGGACGGACGGACAGACAGACGGACAGACAGACAGACGGACAGACGGACAGACAGAAATAATGATTCCTATATACCCCCAAACTTCGTTTGCGGGGGTATAAAAATGTACTGATGTTATTGTTAAGTTGTGTTTGTGTGTTTTCAATCACCAATGACGGGTCGGGTTGGCATTCAGACGACAAAGTGTTCAAAATAATGCATGTGAAAAAAATGAGTCTTTGACCAACCACGCCGTTTCTTTGAATATTTTAATCTCTTCTTTTGTGGATAATATGTTTAAATGCAAATAAAAGATCAGAAAAGGATATGAAATCATAAATGGTATAACTTTTATATTCGAAAGGCTTTATTATTTTTGAACTTAGTCATCATCGAATGCTTTCAAAGATTACAATTTAATAAAAATCTTAGGGGACTGTTTGCACATTTCATTTTTAAAAATATATTGAGATTTTATCTCGCTGATATGGTGGCATATATCTGCCCCTAGTTATCACTTAATTAAGTCTACATATTTTGAGAACTATGTTAACATGCTACTTAATTAAGTCAACATAATTCTAAATTAAGTACACATAATTTGATCAGAAAAAAGTGGAAAATGTATTGTTTGAACAGTATCTGCCATCCACTTGTCCATTTAATTATCATGCAAGTAGACATAACTATCTGATTAAGTCGACATAATTTCTTATTAAGTCGACATAATTTTCTGATTAAGTCGACATAAACATATCATTAAGTTGTCATAATTTTCTTATTAATTCGACATAAATATCCAATTTAGTCGTCATAAATGTCTGATTAAGTCGACATAAATATCTCATTAAGTCATCATAATCGTCTGATTAAGTCGACATAGCTATCTCATTAAGTCGACATAACTACCAAACTAAGTCGACATAATTATCATTAGAACACATTCAAATACTTTCAACTCGGAAACTGCTTTGCTCTTTGGAACCAAACTAACTCGCAATAGTCCTTTGATTCCCCTGAAAAAAAAAATTGTGTCCGGCTAACCCGTGTCTCATCCAAGATGGATGCCAGCGGGGAACATAGTTAACATAGGACCCTATTGGAAAGCATTCAAAGATCTCCTCTGAAACCACTTAGACAATGGGGAACAAATTTGTCACAATAGTCCTCAGGTGGTCACCTTTAAAGTTTGTCATTGTTGTTGTACCTCATCCAAGATGGCCGCCAGCGGGGAACAAAGTTTAACATAGGGACCCTATGGGAATTGCATTCAGATATCTGCTGTGCTGAAACTACCAAACCAATTGGAACCAAACTTTGTCATAATAGTCCTTGGATGGTCCCCTTTAAAGTTTGTGATTTTCATGTTTGCACCTCATCCAAGATGGCCCCAGCGTGGAACTCATTTAACATAGGGACCCTATGGGAAATACATTGAAATGTCTGTTCTCCTGAAACCACTAAATTTTAATAGGATCCAAACTTGGATACAACTGTCCTTGGCTTGGCTTGTCCCCTTTAATGTTTGTGACTTCTATGTTCGTACCTCATCCAAGATGGTCGCCAGCAAGGGGCATATTTTAACATAGGACCCTATGGGAAATACATTTAAAGATCTTCTTCTCTGAAACTACTGAGCCAATTGGAACCAAACTTGGTCACAATAATCTTTAGGTTGCCCCTTGACGTTTTGTGATTTTTATATTCATACTTCATTTAAGATGGCCACCGGCAGGGAACATAGTTTAACATAGGGACCCTATGGGAAATGCATCCAAGGATCTTCTCCTCTGAAACTACCAAGCCAAAATTGAATCAAACTTGGTCACAATAGTCCTTGGGTGGTCTCCTTTAATGTTTGTGATTTTTACGTTTGAACCTCATCCAAGATGGCCGCCAGTGTGGAACATAGTTTAACAAAGGGAACCTATCGGAAATGTATTCATATGCTTTCTCCTCTGAACCTACTGAGCCAATTGGAACGAAACTTGGTTACAATTGTCTTTGGGTGGTCCCTTTCAAAGTTTGTGATTTTTATATTTGTATCTCATCCAAAATTGAAAATGTAACATCTGGTGAACTGATTTATAGTATGAACGGGTGGCCTTTTGGTGACAATGGATAAAACCAGTCACTAGGTGAGCGATACAGGCTCATGTGAGCCTCTAGTGTTGCTGCTGCTGCTACTGCTGCTACTGCTGGTGGTTGTGTTTGGTGGTTGCTGTGATAGGGTAGATTCTTAAAAAAAGATTGTCTTGTTATAGAACTCAACCAATCTCTTACCCTAACTATACGTATACTACTCAGTGTTCTGTCTCTTTAGCAGTTTCGTTTATTTCTCTTATTTTACAGACAGAACACTGATTATTATAAGCATGGTTAGGGTAAGAGATTGGTTCCATAACAAGACAATCTTTTTTAAGAATGAACACCACCACAACCACCACCAACACCAGCAGCAGCTGCAATAAAATGAAATTATATGACGTCATCATCAACATCAGCAGCAACAGCAGCAGTAGCAATCAACCTCGAATCTGAGTATACCAACAATCGAAGATCTGATGAAGAAGACTCAGACTTGGAATCACCATATAATATTATAGTAAACAAAGTCACTGATGCAAATCAGTCCGAACACGAAGAAAATGTTGAAAAGTACATAGACGCCGGACATGAGGAGGATAAGGTTCGAAAATACAAAAATACCAAAGTTGCAAAAATGAACAGTAAATTCAGTTATGCTGTACACGTGTTTCAAAGAGTAACCTCTCATCAGCAGCATTAAAATAAAATAATATGGAAAGCCATAATCAAAACATTGTAAACAAAGAAGTACTCATTACCAAATATGTCGAAATAGGATGTTTCCAAATCCAGTACTAAGGACATCCACCGAGTGCCATACACGGAATGAAGCCATAGTATTTCTAAAGGGTTAGAATTTTGATAAAACGGTCAATTTCAATAAATCGCTAGGTAAATTTTCGTGCCAGACAAGTCTGACTATTGGACTGGTGAATACCTTCGGGGACCTTTGGTCCACTAGCAGTGGCATCGGTCCAATGGTTTCAAAATACAAAAATACCAAAGTTGCAAAAATGAACAGTAAATTTAGTTATGCTGTACACGTGTTTCAAAGAGTAACCTCTAATCAGCAGCATTAAAATCAAATAATATGGAAAGCCATAATCAAAACATTGTAAACAAAGAAGTACTCATTACCAAAAATGTCGAAATAGGAAGCCAAATCTAGTACTAAGGACATCCACCGAGTGCCATACACGGAATGAAGCCGTAGTATTTCTAAAGGTTTAGAATTTTGATAAAACGGTAAATTTCAATAAATCGCTAGGTAAATTTTCGTGCCAGACAAGTCTGACTATTGGACTGGTGAATACCTTCGGGGACCTCTGGTCCACCAGCAGTGGCATCGGTCCAATGGTTTCAAAATACAAAAATACCAAAGTTGCAAAAATGAACAGTAAATTTAGTTATGCTGTACACGTGTTTCAAAGAGTAATCTCTCATCAGCAGCATTAAAATAAAATAGTATGGAAAGCCATAATCAAAACATTGTAAACAAAGAAGTACTCATTACCAAAAATGTCGAAATAGGAAGCCAAATCCAGTACTAAGGACATCCACCGAGTGCCATACACGGAATGAAGCCGTAGTATTTCTAAAGGGTTAGAATTTTGATAAAACGGTAAATTTCTATAAATGGCTAGGTAAATTTTCGTGCCAGACAAGTCTGACTATTGGACTGGTGAATACCCTCGGGGACCTTTGGTCCACCAGCAGTGGCATCGGTCCAATAGTTTCAAAATGCAAAAATACCAAAGTTGCAAAAATGAATTGTAAATCTAGTTATGCTGTACACGTGTTTCAAGGAGTAACCTCTCATCAGCAGCATTAAAATCAAATAATATGGAAAGCCATAATCAAAACATTGTAAACAAAGAAGTACTCATTACCAAAAATGTCGAAATAGGAAGCCAAATCCAGTACTAAGGATATAAAAACTTGGATATAAAATATATAGTGTATTCTGGATGGAAGATAAACGGAAAGACACAGTGCATAGTATAATCAAGAAAACGGTCCAAAGTTTGAAAGAAGAAGCGGATTACGATACTAGAGAGGCCTGGAAGTATGCTGTAGAAAAAAAGAGTATTGAATAATTATGATTATTACCCAACATCGACTGACGACAGCAACGAATCCATGTAAAAGATAAATGAAAAACACATGGGTTAGGAGGAAAGGAGTAATGCAGCCTATCACTATATAGTTATAGCTAGTCACAAGCCTTGGAAAATGCAGAGTGACCCTTTCACAGTCAAAATAATCATATCGTGTTTATGTCAATGTCCGAATTAGTCTTTTTTTAATTAACCTCACACCATCACCACCACCACATCACCCCAACAACTACCACCACCACAACTTACCATAATTTAACTCTAACCCTATCTATAAACTAACCATAACACTAACCCTAAATAGACCAAAGACAGTCGGATAGGGAAGAAGGGGAAATGCGGCCTATAACTATACAGTTAAACACAGTCACAGGCTTGGTGAAACGCAGAGTGACCTTTCATTGGTTCAGCTAATAATGGATGGATTCACCAAAAATTCATATTTACCATTTGATCTTTTGTAACCTAGAAGCAGCAGCAGCAGCAACAGCAAAAGCCAAAATAGACCTAGCGCAGAGGCAGCAGCAGCAGAAACACTATCACCCTGGCGCAGCAGCAGCAGCAATATCGTGAAATGAGCTCGCGAGCACAGAAAAAAATGTATTCGTGAGTAATATTAAATAATCGTGAAAATGAATATAAACTAGCTCAAAAATCAATAAATCACGAGTTTTTGCCTAAGTCTCGGACAAAAGCAAAAAACTTAAAAAAGCAGGAAAAATACAAGCGAAAGTTATATCCCTTTGATGAACGCGGACGTAATAGAAGACACCCACAGAAATACAACACGACAACTTCTGAAAACATCCGAACGACCACGCCCAAGTCGTTCCGACTAAAGAAAATACCCGACTTCCGGTCCTTAGCAGGTGACGAACCTACTTCCAGTCGCTCATACGCGCTGTAATAAGTCTATACAAGACCCTTGTATGATCCAACACGTCATTTCGGGATTAAATGGCCGAATTGGGCTTCCAAAAGGACAACTTCCGGTCTACAGCAGGGGACACAACCACTCCCGGTCGTGCATGCGCACTGTTCTAAGATAATACAAGACCCTGTGGGGTCACGTATTGTTCCACCATGTCATTTTCGGTCAATATTACCGAATATGACTTCAATTAGGGTCACTTCCAGTCTACTGCACTGGGAACACACCCGCTTCAAGCGCTCCTCTTTTGCTATACAACACTCCTGCCAGGTCACGTCTTCTTTCAACACGTCATTTCCGGTAAATGTGGCCAAATAGGGCTTCAATTAGGGCTATGCGGAATACAATTATGTTATACATCTGGTAACGTGACTTCTGCTTCCAGTCAAGTGAATATGTTCTTGTAGAGTACTATGTTTAACTATGCTCTGCGCTGGCGAGGTGCTTACACGAAGGATGCAATTTTTAAGGGGACCACCCAAGGACTATTGTCAACATGTTTAGTTCATTTCAGAAGAGAGGATCTTCGAATGCTTTCCCATAGGGTCCTATGTTAACTATGTTCCCCGCTGGCATCGATCTTGGATGCGACACGGGCTGGCCGGACACAATTTTTTCAGTAGACCACCAAAGGACTATTGCGAGTTAATTTGGTTCTAATTAGTAAAGCAGTTTCAGAGGTGAAGATATTTGAATGGGTTTTCTCATTGGATTCTAATGACTAGAATACTGACAAAGTCAGAAAGGGCCAGCCCCCTTGTGTATCCCAAAATCCTATTTGCGGAATTTCTTGGAAATCGGATTTTCTCAAAATACGAAATTTTTCATATAAAAAGTTTTTCCCCTAAACTCGTTTTCGGATTTTCCTCAAAAACGAAAGAGAGCTTCCTTTGGTCAAGTTCAACCTTGAAAATCAAAATCATATTGATCCCTGACGGCAATTTTAATTTATCGTACGATATAGGGCTAATTTTCAAAACATGCACTTTTTTATATTAAAGCTAGGTTTTTTCAAAAATTATTTATTGATTTTCTTCAAAAATAAAAGGGAGCTTCCTTTGGTCATGACCAACCTTGTGATTCAAAATCATATAAATCCCTGAATCTTAATTTATTGTACAACATAGAGCTAATTTTCAAAATATGTACTTTTTTATATAAAAACTTAGTTTTTCCCTCAAAACTGTTTTGAATTTTCCTAAAATGCGAAAATGAGCTTCCGTAGGTGAAGTTCAACCTTGAGTATTAAAATTTTTAAATTCCCTGAAGGCAATATGAAGTTATTCAATAACACAGAGCTAATTCTCAAAAATGCACTTTTTCAAGGTTTTCCCAAAAAAATCATTTTCCGATTTTCCTCAAAAACGAAAGGGAGCTTCCTGTAGTCAAATTCAACTTCGATTTAAAATCATAAACATCGGTGAAGGCATCTTGAGTTATCATACGATATAGAAAACGTTGACGGACAGACAGACAGACAGACTATAGGGCGCCGCCATATCATGGCGGGTCCTAATTATGTTGACTTTATTTGATAGTTATGTCGATTTAAGGAGATAGTTATGTCGACTTAATCAGACGACTATGATGACTTAATGAGATAGTTATGTCGACTTAATCATACCTTTTTGATGACTAAATGAGATATTTATGTCGACTTAATCAGAAAATTATGTCGACTTAATAAGAGATAATGTTGACTTAATCAGGAAATTATGTCGACTTAATCAGATATTATGTCGACATAATCATATAATTATGTCGACTTAATCATCAAGTTATGTCTACTTGCATGATCATTAAATGGACAAGTGGATGGCAGATTCTGTTCAAACAATACATTTTTCAACTTTTTTTCTGATCAAATTATGTGTACTTAATTAAGAATTATGTTGACTTAATTAAGTAGCATGTTGACATATTTCTCAAAATATGTCGACTTGTTTAAGTGGTAAGTAAGGGCAGATATATGCCACCATAGGTTCTTATGATATTTTTGTCGACTTAATTTGATAGTTATGTCGACTTAATGAGATGGATGTGTCGACATGATGACTTAATGAGATATTTATGTCGACTTAATCAGACATTTATGACGACTTAGTGGGATATTTATGTCGACTTAATCAGAAAATTATGTCGACTTAATCAGAAATTATATCGACTTAACCAGATAATGTCGACTTAATCAGAAAGTTTGCTTGTATGATAATTAAATGGACAAGTGGATGGCAGATTCTGTTCAAACAATACATTTTTCCACTTTTTTCTGATCAAATTATGTGTATTTAATTTAGAATTATGTTAGTAGCATGTTGACATATTTCTCAAAATATGTAGACTTAATTAAGTGATAAGTAGGGGCAGATATATGCCACCATACGCTAAAGATGGATAAGTCGTTGAAATGATAATTTTGGAACCAAGTTGATATTTAATTACTGAATATTTAAAAATTATTATTAAGTAAGTGAGAAGAAAACCGCCAATCAACATCGGTGTGAACAGTTATACTGGTACACTCAGCTTCTCTCTCCTGTTTCAAATTTTGTCCTTCAGGCTCTTGGGCATAAATGTACCCATTGATGAGGCTCCAAAATGAAATTGGGGTCACTGAATCAAAATGCCGGTCATTTGAAAGTATTTCATGATCACTTCAGGGGTTAAGAACCAAGATATTGTCAATATTAACAGTAATATGCAAAGTGAAATTAGCATAGCTTTGTTCATTTAACTACTTCTTTTGACTGTGCCAGCAGCTAATTGGTTATTTAGAAAAAGTCTAATCTGATTAACGAATGAGTTTTGGTTCTGGCGCTGTTAGAATGTTGATTCAAAGAAAAAGAATACGAGGCTATTGGAAAAGTGACGTCATCGCGTTTGTCATACATCTCATTATGTTGTCTATCTCTGTTCTCAATTTCTTTATGTTGGTCAAGGAATGAGGCATATTTGGAAGTGTCTGTAATATTTTTTAATTTTGGGCTCCTTTAAATAGATGAGATCTTCCAACGCCAGGATTGTTTAGTGACAAAATATTATCTATAAAGCTGAAGCTGCAATAAAAGAAATAGGCTGGTTTTATCTTTATTCCGAATAGACCGTTAGATGAATTCAGCTAATAAGAGTGATGAACCAGATTTGCTAAAAGAGAAGCCAAGGTTGTGCCCATGGGAATTCCGATAATCTGTGGGAAAACAAGTACTTCAAACAGGACAAATCCATTTTTGATCAAAACCTCTAACATCACATCCTACACAGTGTACTTTTTTTTCCAATTCGAGGTCGGGAAAAACATATTTTTGATCATTTCCTCTGAAACTCAAAAAAAAAACAAAAAAAAAACAAACTTTACAGGACTGATGTATGAATATCATTTACAAAAATTGCTCCTTCTGGTCCAATTTAATTAAAAAATATGGCCGCCAACTCAAAATATAGCTGATCATTGAACCCTATGGGAAAAATAATCATTTTTATCATCTGCGCTAAGACTATTGAAGTACATTAAACCAAACTGTATTGGATAATAAAATACCAAAGTTACTGTAAATTAACTTTCTACATACGGCCATTTTGACACCTAAGTCTCTTTAGTGTAGATATCAAATCAAAATATTTTAAATCCCAAATTCGAAAAATGTATAATGTGACGTTGATGGAGAACAAATCATCAAAATGTTCTAAATTGAAGAAAAATCTAAATTGAAGAAAACATCAGCTAGGAAGTTTCCAAAAACAGTCGGTTTTTGGGCCAGCACCAAAGTACTGGACTACTCGGTGAATACCGATGATGACCTAAGTCCTTGAGCTGTGGCTTTGACCCACTGGTAATGAATAACAAAATACCGAATATACTGTAAAATTACTTTCTGCATATGATCATCAATAAATAAGGAAACACTGAATTTATTGTGAATTTACTTTCTTCATATAGCCTTTTCGACTACTAATGTCTCTTCAATGCAGATCAAAACATTGATTATCCAGAAGTCGAAATATGTACAAACGCTGATAAAGAAAAATAATCAAACAGGTCTAATTTGAAAACAGCCAAAGACTGAGCTTTGCAAGAGGGAAAGTTTAAAACTTTTTTTCTAATTTATTTATTGTAAGTTTTCAAATGCAATCGGCCTTTTTGACCAACACCATAGTACTGGACTACTGGGTTGGTGAATAACCCCGGGTATTTAATTCCACCAACAATGGCATCGACCCAGTGATTATAGATAACAAATTACCGAAGTTACTGTAAATTTACCTTCTGCATATGACCATTTCGACAACTTATGTCTCTTCAGCAGACAAAATTAAAATATTGTTAATTAAGAAAGAGAAATTTAGGAATGATGCATTGAGGATCTTTTGCAAAGACTGTTCATTTTAATTGAACCTTACAAAAAATATGGCAACCAGGGCGGCTTTAGTTTTACAATGTACCCTATTCAAAAATCATTTTTTGATCATCTCCTGAACATACTGATGAAAATCCAACCAAACTTTCTCTGAGCCTCTAGCTGTATGTTTTGTCAATAGTACCACTATAGGCAACAGATCAAGTACCAATATAGATAGCAGATCAAGTTTGAATTTCTTTCAATGGCTGAAAATTATAATTACATGCCAAAACCTGCCAGGGAACTACACGGGAAAAACACGATATGGACAAAAGACAAACGAAGACAAAGATAGGGACTCGGAACAGCCAGACATCGTACCTGCACTAGTAAAAGCAAGCGCTAGGGTTAAACCGATTTTTGGGTATCTAAACCTCCCCTTTATATGTCCCGTTTCCATATAGTATAACAAACATACGAATAAAACCCAGTACAGTTAGACTACTAACATTCTTGAAAGGAAAGAAAAAGGCAATATTAATTTTGAAAGTTGGGTCAAGGGGTGCTCGCTGCTAAACTGCCAGGTAGCTCAAGGAGCCTAGCCTGCTGGTAGAACACTGTCGCAATACGGAAGAAAATCAAACTCGAAACTTCTCGAAGGGTTTGCTCAAGAATCATCATAAATTTCAGTAGACATCGGCAGTATCAGTGAGAGGCCAGTATGTGTGCAAAATTTTTCGGTCAGTAGGTCTACAAGCTAATTTAACGAATACAAGCGGAGTATCTTGTCCATATCCCTTATTACGTAAAGAATGTAAGTTACGTCCCAGCTTTTCTGGTATATTCAGTATATTGATTTGGTGAACGAGTTTGTATTAATAGTAAGCAGTTTACGAGTAACGCCATATTTGGATATCAAATGTTCATATCTATTATAAAACATCTTAAATGTATTCAACAACTTATGAAATCTGTTTAGACTTTATGTTAATGCCTTTTAATATTGATTTGGTGAGCGAGTTTGCCACGATGACAGAGAAAACAAGATATAAAGTCATAAATGTATGGTCTTTTAATTTTCATGACCGTAAGATTATTTCAGCAGATGACTTGAATGTTGATGTTTTGATTATGTACTGGGGACAAACTTCAACTCGCATTTTTTTTAAAATCTATCCTTATTTGTAATTGTTAAATTTCCTCAAATGCGCTACGTATATCTAAAGTGCTATGCGATCTGATTGATTTTTTTGGTACTTTGCTGTTTTAATTTTTTTTAAACGTTACATTTCTGAATGAACTCATCAATAATATCAATGCGGAACTGTATTCCGGTTTTAATTTGAAAATGCTGTCAAACATTCCATAATTTGCACCGAAACGTGTTTTTCATGGTGAGGAAATAAAAGTATCTTCTTCATTAGGTGTCATTGAAAAAGAAAAAAAATGTCGAAGCAAAATACTCCAAGTATCGGTGATGTCTTTACGGATATGTAAATGTTTATCTCCAAACAGAATGTATCTATGAAGTGTGCATTGTATATCTAAAATTAGCGTTTCTACAAGGGATGAACCTTTGAGTTGAAACCATCCTTTTTGGACCGAATTAATATTTTTTTAAAAAGGGTTGGCAGAAAATCACAACAAATCACTGGAATTGCTTTTATCATTGAACCTCCTTTTTTTGAAAGTGCTTTTGCCCATCTCTTCATCATGTAGACCAGCACAGTTAAAACCAAATTTCAAAGCTAAATTATGAATATAGCTTTAATTATATTCCTGAATAAGTAGAACTGATCATAAACTAGTCATTTTTGAATGACTCTGACTTTAACAGTTCGGTATGAAAAAGATATGGAAACTTTGAATAAGTCGTGTAACATAGAGGTGATTATAGGTCAGATCATTCCCCAGTATCTCTTGGAATAAAAATCTTAAATCAGTCGAGAGGTAGAGGAACATGGAAATTTAATACCAGTTTATTACAAGATCAATATTTTAGTATAAAGGTAAAAGAAAACATGAATGTTATTCACAAGAAAAAGAAGAGAGTGAAGACAAAAGTTTTATTATAAATTATCTACGATAGAGAGTGAAGATAGGAGCTTATAAATAAGGGAAATGATAAGATGAAAATTAGAAGGTTAGCAATCTGTGCTTCACTCTTGAAAAAAAAAGAACAAGATAAAACCGAAGAAATTTACAAGATAGAATTTTGCAACTGAATGAGTAGTTTAATAAATAATTGTTAGATTCTATAAAGGTTGAAATATCGAAGGCTAAATCAGATCTAAAAATTATAACTTGGGAAAATAACAAGGGCAAAGTCAAGGCGGCAAATTGAAGGTGAAAAGAGTACACGTTTTTTTTTAATTTAGAAAAACATTATGTTGAAAAAATGTACCTATGTATAAAGATGTATTATGGTCTTAGGTTTATTTACTTCATATCCTTTGGTAAAATACCTAAAATTATTATTGACAATGGCTTAGAGATCATAGATCGGGAAACTATTCGCCTAGAGCAAAATAATTTCTATAAACGATTGTACTTAAGCTCTGGATCTATTTTTGATGAATCACATTCATAGATTTTTGCAATAATAGCAACAATTAAAATCCATCTCATGAAGGGATAGAATCATGTGACAAAAGCATCTCATGAAGAGATATAATCATGTGAGGGACGCCTTACTTTGCAAAAATGCATTTTTCCTTTTAAAAGTATGAAAAATTTTAAAATACCAGAGATACGGATAGATGGGTTTACGGTAGAATTCCATTTTTTTTTGGAATAATATCAAAATCACTTTCGTGAGATGTGTTATGGAGAGCCTAGGTGCAGGATAATTATCAAGAAGTCAGCAACACTGGTTTATTATATGCATCCCAAAATAGGGAAATCAAAACACTTAGAAAAAAAACTGGTGGTCTGTTACTGTCCTATGTTGTGATAAAAATAGCCTCAGTAAGTATTGCTAATAGAATTAAACATGTTTTCAGAAAGGGCTTCCTCAAGGGTAGATATAAGGGTGAGTGTACAAAATTAATATTTGATCTTATTGAAAAAAAGATAGATAGGAAATTGCAGCTGTCTTAGTTTGAATTGATTTTGAAAAGGATACTATTGAAAGGTCATTAATAACTACATTTTTATGGTTTCAAAACTAGTTAAAAAATGAATAAAATGTCTTTATTCTGATATAAGTAATGATGTATTTTATAATGGTCATGTCTCAGAATTCTTCTATAGAAAGGGGGTGCGTCATTGGGAGAACAATCCCCTTACTTAATCATACTTGTATTAGAATAGGTCAATGCGGCCTTAAAAGACAATGCCGATATCAATAGCATTGAGATTATGATTATAATCCTTTCCTTAATCAATATTCGGATGACTCTTCACTTGTCTTCGATATCAACCGAAAGTCACTTGACATCTGTCTCTATATGTTTTATAAATTTTCTGAATGTGCTGGATTGATAGTTAATCTGAATAAGACAGAAACCATATCGGTTGGTTAAAAAAAAGGATGCAAGGAAAAGATACTGGCAGAGAAAAATATCTGGAATTTTTCTGGTAAATTCAAATTATTTGGTATCAATGATTGTTTTCTTTTTTATGAAAACAAAACTGTAATTTTACTGAAAAAAATCAAACGAATCATCCTTTGAATACAGAGAACTTGAATATCTTGAAGGAATTACTTTTTCAAAAAACTTTCACCCTCCAAATTTTTGCATAGTGCTTTACCGTGTTAACTATACCCCCGTTCTCATATTAAAAAAGAAAGATAAATTCTTTAATTGTCTATGAGAAGGTAAATGGGGGTAATAACAAAATTTCCAAACAGAGTGGTCAACAGCCGAAGTCCGTGAGACAAAAAGACAAGTCAGGAGGAAACCACGGGCAAAACTGTCGACCGCAATGGTCCTGACTTGGAACAGGCATTTCAAAAGAAATGGTGGGTTAAACCGGTTTTGTGGCTAGCCAAACCTCCCCTTCCATTGTGGTACCAATTCAACATCAATTCCAGTAAACAAGACAAAATTTAAAGACATGGAATTATAAATGGATATGAGAAAGAGGGCTGAAAAGCCACATATAGAATCATTCTGCTATGTGTTTAAATTTACATGGCTCCATATCCTTCTTGATCTTTTCTCTCGATGGAAAGTTTTACTGTTGAGACTGATTAAAAAATGGGTTGGCGATAAGATATTATTATTCAATAAGGAAGAATGATTATCCTGGCAAGAAAATTAAATCCTTTCTGGAGGGACATCCTTTTAAACTTTTCTAAATTTAAACACCAAACTAACTGTAGAGATGATATTGATATCCCGAGTCAACCCAGTCGCTAAATAACATTTTAAAGGTCAATGGAAGTGTGTTTTATCTCCCTTCATGGTGTGAAATTAGCATAATTTTATTGTGATATTGTAGCTGAAGATACCATATTTTACTCATATATCTTTCTTTTCGAGGGGTTTTGAATTTTTGAAATTTTCTGTTGATACTGAAAAGTTAGCAAAATACTTTATGATCCCGACACAAAGATTTTTTGTTACAAAAGATTCAAACCTTTAAGCTTTCCAATTTACATTATTATATAGAATTTTTCCTACTAATTCCTTTCTGTTTAAGTGCATTCTAGAAGAGACTGATCTGTGTTCCTTCTGTTTTGAAACAAAAGAAATACTTACTCGCTACCTTTGGAAAATTAATGCAACTTATGGATGTCCTTGGAGAATTTATTAAAACTATTGATATTGATTTTTCTGCAAATGCACAGACTGTCATTTAAGGTTTTTAAAAATCCTCTTAATGCCATGATAAACAATTTTTGTCTGATATTAAAATAGCATATTTATATGTGCAGATGCAGGACTACATATCTTTCTTTTCGAGGGGTTTGGAATTTTTGAAATTTTCTGTTGATACTGAAAAGTTAGCAACATACTATATGATCCCGACACAAAGATTTTTTATTACAAAAAAATGGAAATTTTGAATGCAGTACTCAGTGATTAATATATCATTAATTTTTATCCCAGCACTTTCGAAGAAAGTTCGAGGATATTGCTATACCCTCCGTCTGTCTATCCGTCACACTTTTCTTGTGTCTCAAACTCCTCCTACATTTTTGGATTTAGGGATTTAATTCTGTTGTAGAATTGTTGCATATAGTCTGTAGTTGCGCAATAAGCTTTCGGACTTTTGATTTTGCTCTTCGTGCAAACAAGAATCCCCAAGATGACAATTTTTACACCTGTGGCATGTGACACAAACTCCTCCTACATTTATGGAGTTATGGATTTAAATTTGTTGTAAAATTGTTGCATATAGTCTTTGGATGCATAATAAGCTTTCGGATTTTTTTTATCTTTATCTTGGGGCAAACAAAAGGCCCTAAGATGTTCCGATTTTGGTATATTTTCGGAAAGTCTCCAAGACCACTTATTTTTTGGAATTCTACCTCGCAACCATACTAAAATAATTTGTTTAGTCATTGTTAGTTTAGGACTTGCTTTTTAACTAAATGGATTTCAAAAATATTTGATTCCGATTTTGGTAAATTTCTTGAAAGTCCAGGACCACTTAATTTTGGGAATTCTACCTCGCAACCATACTTAAAAAACTTCTTAAATTTACGACAAACACTTCATCAATTAGATTTCAAAAATATTTGATTCTAATTTTGGTAAATTTCCTGCAAGTATCAAAGACCACTTATTTTTGGAATTATACCTTGCAACCATACTTGAATAGTTTGTTTAGTTTAGGACAGACAGTTTAATCAATTTGATTTCAAAAATATTTGATTCAAATCATGGTTAATTACCTGAAAATCTCAAAGACCACTTATTTTTTTTAATTGTACCTAACAACCATATATCCTTAAATTCTTTTTGTAAAAAACGTCTATCAATACTTTGATTTCAAAAATACTGAGAAAAATGATGCGCAGGATGTAAAACAACTGTTTTTGTGTCAAACAGGGAGTGCGGGGATAGCTGTCGTTCCAACAATCTCTAGTTTATATTTACTGTTTTTTTAAGTTAAAAAAAATATATATATTTTCGGTATCGTTTATGTAATGTATTTATTGGTATTTTGTATAAGCTGTACATTTAATGATCTGTGAGCTGTTTTTTTATATATTCCTTCTTTGCTCTCTAAAATATAAACAATAACCTGATTTTTGCGATCCGAAATATGTAGCAATATCGATAATTAGCATTTGCATTAATTTGGTAAAAAAATGGAAATATAGCCCTTATATAAGAAGTTTTTTTTTAATCTACGTACATGTAAATATAAAGAATTATGTGAATTAGACTTGCTTCAATATTAGTATTCATAGAAATCTGATTTTTGTGGGCCTCTATTCCAAACACACACATCATAAATAAGTCAAAAATGATCCATATTTTAACACGATATAATGCATTCATGAGTGAAGGTAAATATACTCAACAACAAAAGAAACGCACCACTTACATGTTTTTTCTATGTACCTTGAAATTCAGCAATGAATATCTCTTCAAATACTTGCTGGAACAACTTGAAATTTTTACACATTATTTCTCTTGTCACAAAGCCAAAATTCTGAAAAAAATAAAACTTTTTGGTGTTCTGAATTTCATTTTCTGAAAAAAAAAACTTTTTCACCCAAAAAATGCAAAATTGTTGAAAAGGATGAATTTTTTAACCCTTTGTGCTCCTACCTGTAAGATTTGGTAAAAAAAAACTGTTTTTGTAACTTTTAACAATACAACTTTATAATATAACAAGCTCATGCTAAGGAAAGCAATTCTTGACTTTGGTTTTCTCACTCATTCAACAGAAACTGTTGCTGGGACTTGAAAATGACAGGTTTTTTGACAAAAATTGACTACTTTTTCTGTACATTAGAAATAAAAAAATACATAAAAAGGCTGATGTGGCTAAAATATCTAGGTAGCTCGATAATATTAAAAAAAAAAACGGTGCGCTTCTTGTGTTGCTCAGTATATATTACAATTTTTTACGTAAACTTTAACATGGTGAGAAATATTTGGCAATGTTGCTGAAGCATTTAGAAAAACCTTTGAGATGTACACAATTATCAGTAAACAAATGAGCAATATTCACGGGCACCAATCTCACAACTCATAACATTTTGTTATGATAGAAAAATCGTGATTATAATATCCTATTATAAGTGATGATATCGAGGTCACCACTTCGAAATGCAAGTACTAATATTTATCGTCATATTACCTGTAAAGTTCTTTTGTTTTTAAAAATGGGAGAGTTCAATCGTTTTAGAGCTAAGGATAATATTCATACAAGAATCTTTTTAACGGTGATGTATTGTTTGCTGAATTACTGTTTTTTGTGGGCTTGTACTTGTCAAATTTTTGACAAAGATCCGAAATTTGTCTTTTTTCAAAATCAGCAATATTTATTGTATGTGATACAGTAAATGTATGTTTTTAGTAATTTCATGAAAATACTAAAAATTTAGGAATTACATGTAATTCCTAAAGGGTCTAGTAATTTCGTGAAATTACTGAATTATTTTAGTAATTTCATGAAATTACTGAATTTTTTAGAGAATTTTACACACATTTACTGGAATCAAAATCTTTCAAAATTCTTTATCAAATTTACTTTTACCAAATTGCAAGCATGTTTACACTTACATACAATGTATTGGTATGTATTATAGAGACTGAAATAATTCTTTGAGTAGTTTAATGAGGATTGATTCTCTTCTGTAGCCTGTGATAACCTTACCTTACTTTGAAAATTAAATAAAGTTTCTTAGGTTTTTTCTCATTGTTCATATTTGATCCAAACCATTTACATGCACATGTTAAAATGTCTCAAGACAGCAAGAAAATACAATTTATAGCAATTCTTAAACCGCTTTATCAACAGTGTAATCTTTCAAATATAGGTTTCACCTATATTTCTTAATTATAGCCGAAAATTGACCTTCGGATTATTTGACGTTTGGACAAATGAACCTTCGGGCTAATGGATTTCGGACTAATGGACCTTTGGACTATTACACGGTCCCCTATTCAGGTACCTTTTAAACTTGAAATCGGAGAGACAACTGTTAAAAAATCATGTGATTTTTAAAATCTAAACACAATGCATATGAATGTAAAAGGATCATCATTTCTCCATATGACCAACTTACTATTATAAGATATGGCGTGTTGTCTGGCTCATACTCACGGAAGTAATATCTGCCATGTTCTTGGTTATCACTGATAATATACAATTATGGCACTTCCACGAGATCAATATGGGGTTCAACGGAGCAATAAAGTAATATTGAACGAGGGTCTACCCCCGAGATCAATATTATCTTTTGCGCTCCGTTAAACCACATACTGATCGAGTATAGAAGTGCCATAATTGTTTTATTATATTTGATTGACATGTCTTAAGTCACTTACGACAAACAAAAGGGGCATGGTATATCTTAATTACTTGATAATCACTGATAGAGTTCAGTTGCTTACAAAAAGACAACTTAAGCAAGGGTACATTACCAAAAACTTAAAGTCATCAAGATCTTGTAGATTATTACAGGATATCTGTTTCCCAGATGACACTAGATCTTTGCCTCTACAACTAAAATTTGTTTTTCCTCTATCGGATTTGACTTTACTACCCAAGTTGACATGTTCAACACGGTGGGTGTCTTATAAGAAGCAGGAGATGCTTACTCTACCGGTACACCCAATTTCAGCCATGGTTTATATTGGATCCGTGTTGTTCATCTGTATGTGCTGTCAATTTTCTTTTTTGTCCCGTACTCAAGTGGTGTCCTTGTTTCTTAGTGTTTCAGATGCTGCCTTTGTCCATGGATTGCTCGTTCTTTTGACTGACGGTTTGGTTCTTACTTACTTTTCGAAACTGACAACATTTCGGATTTTCAAAGGTAAAAACTGCTTGTCAGGCAGCAAGACAAAGTCAATTGGAGATGGACTAGTATTTTGAAATGTTGTTGCAAATCTGAATGCACTAAGAAAACTTGCAATATAAAAGGTAGTGTGATAGTGTATTTTTGTCATAATAGTACCACATGTTAAAAATACGTAATCGTCATGAGACATATCATGTTATATTTTCTTTATGCATCAAATTCTTTGTATACCACTAAATATATTTGGTTTACGTAGATTTTCAGATCTATAATTGCTTATTCATCAAAATGAAAATTTAGTAAATGTGTGAAAAACTAAAGTTTTTTTTTCAGTAATTTCGTGAAATTACTAGACATTTTAGGAATTTCATGTAATTCCTAAATCACCTAGTAATTACATGAAGTTCCTAAAAATTTTAGTAATTACACGTAATTCCTGATTACACACATTTACTGTTACATATATATTGTTATACGTCAGATTGTAATATTTACATGCTTGTCTTGAAATGTTCCTTTTACACCTATACAGCCAAAATTTCATATGAAATTATAGATTTTGTGAATTGTTATGGGAAATGATATCAGGTTATGAGTTGTAGGATGTTTTATGAGTGATGTGACTAAAGGGCAAAATAAAATCGCCATTCCAGAAAATATCTTCCGAGCGACGAAAATTATTTTGATAGCTGTTTAATATAATTTTACAATATAAAAATCCATTTTTAATGTTGGTGTAATTCCTGCTGCCTGGCTGTATCTTTTAGCAGATCTTAACAACAGTGGTTACATTGATGCCTGGGATATCAGAAGATGCTATCATATTGGATATAAAAAATTAATTTGGAAAATATAGATCTTCTCAGAAACAACTAAGCCAATTAAAATAAAACTTTGTAACAATAGTCATAGGTGGTCTCCTTCAAAAAATGTAATTTTTATGGTCGTACTTTATCTGTGATGGCTGCCAGCTGGTAACTTATTTCATTATAGGTCCCTATGAGAAATGCGTACAAATATCTTCTCCTCTGAAACTAATTAGCAAGTTGGAAACATAAACACAAACTACAAGCCCTGGCCAAGTTTGATTTCGTTTTCAAGAGCTGAGTGATTATGGAGCTATGCCCCTCGAAATTTTGACTTGTTTGGGTTTCTGTAGTATTACTTTTAAATGATATTCCAAACAAACTCCGGTCAAGTTAAATTTGTGGTTGTTAGGTCCTGGTGTTATGCCCCTTGAATTTTTTATTTTATTTTCAAAATTAGAGGTTTCCGACTAATAACGTGTGAACGAAATTGTAGACAGTTTTCAAACTTGTTATTAAGTTATTTTTCAAATAAGTCAGGTAAAAATAGATTTGGGTTTCAGACGTACCGGTGATTCTGGAGGTATGCCCTTCTGAATTTTGTCCTTTCCAGATTTACAAATTACATAACCTCTTCAAAATTGTTATCAAAGTTGTGTTTATAACTCTGAACTGTCAATTCAACATATTTTATTGTTATTTCATTTAACAAAGGATACGACACAAGTTATTGCAACTTAAAAAGGTCTTCTTCACATAATAAACAAGCGATATATATAAACATGCATCAACAGTTATTATAATTTAAGGGAAAAAAATTATAATTACAAATGATAAACACAGATTAAATGAAAATAAACAAAGAAAATTTAAGGAAAAAATCAGAACATAAAAAGAAAGAAATGTGAATTTGTGATGTCGTCTCTGAACTAATTTGGTCACAACACTCATAATGCATCCCACAACTCATATCCTGATATCAATACTCATAATAATTCACAAAATCTATAATTTTATATAAAATATTATCTTTATTAGTGTTAACGGAACATTTCAAGCCAAATATTACAATTCGACTTATAACAATGTATATATTGAATATTGCTGATTTTGAAAAAAGACACATTTTGGACCGTTTGTCAATAATTTGACAAGTTCAAGCCCACAAAAACAGTAAGTAAGCCAGCAAAACTACACCATTTAATAAGATTTTCGTATGTATAACTAATAACAAAATACCGAATTTACTGTAAATTTAATTTCTGCATACGCGCATTTCAACAACTTACGTATCATCCTTGACTTAATAGCGATCGAACTACATTCTCCGATTTTTTAAAACAAAGGCACTGTACATGTTACATGATGATAATGTTGGTACTTGCATTTCGAAGCGTTGACGTCGATATCATCACTCATAACAGGATATTATCATCACATTTTTTTTCTTTAGTAACAAAATGTTATGAGTTGTGAGATTGGTGTCCATGATAGTTGCTTTAATGTTAGTAGGTTTAGAAATGTATGATATAATTGGCTTAGGGAAAGATCAACCTTTCAACATGATTTGATGCATTCGTATTGTTGGTAAACTTGCCCGTCCTCTTTCTGTAAACTTAAACACGGTGAGCAATGTGAAAAATCTTACCCTAACTCTTCAAGAAGCCTTGAATTCTACATAAATATTAGTAAACTTATAGGTAAGACTTGGTTTGATTTTATGTATGTATAGAAATGCATAATATTTTTCGGCCTCTATATTCCAGCATCATCTATTGTAAATAAATCGGGAAAGATCATCATTTACATGTACACATGATTTCAAGCCTTCCAAAACGTTCGGAAATATTGCCGTTATTTCAAGATTTTTGTGTTCATACTAAGTTTTAAAATATAACCCACACATTCACTTAATCTGTGACGAATGTGCATATCTGTGAAAATTATACAAACATTTGGATGTCTTTACATACCTTTGCAATCATATATTTAGAAGTCTAATTTCAGCGTTAATTATTTCGTTTCAGAGAAAAACACCTTTGGATTTAGCAAAAAGGAATGACAAAATCAAAATTATAGCTTTGATTCAGGTAGGATTGTAATTTATAGTAAACTGTTCAAAAACAATATAAACAGCATTTTCGATTCTACTTTTATTCACCAAAATAACAAACAAGAGGAACTGTAGCGTACTCTGAACTCTTAAGGGCGTACGATGGTCGGGTTTTCTTCGCTATCCGCGGGTTTTATCAATTCCAATTGTTTGAATTGTTTGCATATGGGTATTATTGTTTTTTGTTAGTACCAAGTAAATCCGTGAAGGAAAATAATACATTCTTATTAGATTTTGAATATTTTGTAACAGTTTTTATAGCAAAACAAATGCACTATAAAGTAATAAGCAATCAATACTATTGTTAGGTATTTTCAAATATTTTGCCAGAGTTTAGGCGTTTTTGATTGATGTTGTCTATCTAGGTTTGAGAATGATTGATAAGTATTGTCTCAACACTGGTCAATCATTCTCAACACTATTTCATGTTCATAAAAAACTGTCCAGTGTTGAGTTAACCCTTAAATCAGTGTTGAAATAACTGTCTAGTGTTGAAAAAACTCTTATCAATCCTTACATATCCGGACGTTTTATTGTCATTTTATTAGTGTTTCATTACTTTGTGATACGTCGACATGTACATTAAGTCAGAAACTTTTTTGGTGATCAGAAGGAACATTAGGTTTCAGATTTCAGATCCGGGCGAGAATGGAGAAAATCCATTTACTGAAACGTTTCAATCGATTTTAAATGTTTGTGATAGATGAAATAATCATATACTTAGTAAACATATTATTAATTTACCCCTCGACAAAGCCAGATGATTTCAAGAAAATGACGAGGCGGGATAAATTGACATCAATATCAACTGCTTCCAGTAATTATTGCATGCCTTTCCGTCACTCCTCGCAAGCTTTAACAAACGTAAGTTCGTGTATTTCGGTAAAAACGATAAACATTGCACACGATATCGTCTAATCATATAAAGTATAATAGCAAAATACTAATGTTGCAATTTTATAAACATAAAGATGAAAATTTTCTTTACAGTTGTAGTATATGATAAAAATAGCATTACATGTCATTTTTCATATCACATCGTTGATCAGCCTTCAGTCAATAAATCATCCCTCGAGCATGACGGCTTTCGGCCTGATATTACGACCATGGGCTGATAAAGGGTGTGATATGAAAAATGCCATTTAATAATCCATAAATATCACATTTTATTTTTCTTAAAATAACAACATATAGACATTTATATTTCTTTATTTTTAAATTGAAAATGTATCGATTTCCTTATATTTTTATCGATTCGACACTTAGTTAGCAAGGCTTGTATTGTCGGTTGCTGAGCTCGTTCTGTGCTTTATATGTAAGAAGCCGGGAATGCAAATGGAAGGCTAAAATTTGCTTTGTCAAAAGCATTGCATTATTCACATTCTTTGATCGATCCTAGTACATGTAAATCGTTATTTTTGGTCATTACTGGTATTAAAAAATGTTTCGTTATTGTAGGAATATATGACTGGAGAAAAGAAAGTCACTGGGGAGGGTAAGTAGCATCTGCAATGTTTCTTTTAATTTCAACAATTAAACACAGTTCATGGGTAAAAGTGAACTGCTGTTACTCAGTTATGCAGTGTAATGTGCATGAGAATTGAAACTTTTAAATGTTTAATATGAAGCACAAAATAAGCAAATGTTTAAAAGATATGTGTACACATGTAGTTTGAACAACCAAATATTGCTAATATCGTCTAATCATATAATCACGTAAATAGTTTACCAGACAAATTTAAGAAAGTGCGGAAAAATACAAGTTTACAGAAAGTAGATGACGACACTTTAATTTATTTATGCCAAAATATTATGGAAAGCCGTTGTGAAATTTATTCCCTATTTATTGATGTCTATAAATGAATTATAGATATTAATAAATAATTATAGATATCAATAAATCATTTATAGATATTAATAAATATTTATAGATATCTAAAAATCAGTATTTATTGATATCAATAAAAACAGCTTTATTTATGGATATTTAAAAATGATTTATTGATATTAAGAAATGAATTTTCGATATTTACAAATGATTTACAGATATTTCAAAAAGTGTACGATTTATAAATCATTTATTAATATCTATAAATCATTTTTAAATATCAATAAATGGTGCTATTTATTAATATCTATAAATGATTTATTGATATCTATAATACATTTTAAATCTCCATAATTCGATTTATTGATATCTATAATTCAAATCTCCATAAATCGCCTTTGTGACCGTGATCATTTAAGTATTGGTAAAGTATATTATATAAAGAGTTCAGTTGACCAAGATTATTTTTTCATATCTATAATTCAATTCTAATATCCATAATTCGCCTCGGTGACATTGTTCAGTACTTACAATGTAAAACGTATACTATATAAAGTGTTCAGTTGACCTCGATTTTTTAAATATCCATAAATCGCCTCAGTGACACTGATCATTACATTGTATTTCTTTAAACGCGGCACGGACAATGATTTTGATAAAAATACATTAAATATGTATTTTATTTCTGATTCATTACATTTAATTTTCTTAATTTTTTTGATAACTACGGCTGAAAGAACTTAATAGCGCGAGATGCATACTCCAGTAAAATGAATGAAAACTACGATTTGAAGAGTTCATCCACACCTGGGACTAATATAACAGTTATATTAGTCCCAGTCTACACGAAAGGAGCGCACTGCTGAACTCATTTATTCACTCCAATCGTGTGCGGCGATATAATTGAAATACATGTTAATATAAAGATTTTATTGATTATTATCCAAAATGTGAAAACAAATAAGTAAACTTAACTTGAAAGTTCCTTATTTTATTTGCATAAATGAATAGTTACGGGTACTTTGCAATAAACCAGTTGCTTCAAAAATAAATAAGTTTGAATGCAATGTAATTGCACTTATATTTATGCTAAAAGTAATCATATTTTCTTTTTGCAACATATAAACTTCTTCTAAAGGTTATAATAAATTAAAATTTTCAAAACAAATTGAATTTTATTCATTAAGTTTAAACCAAAGACTCAAAATCTACTTTTCCAATCATATTCATGTATAAAAGACATTAAAGTTTAACTTCGCAACATATAAACTGATTTCGAAAAGTTATTATTGAGTAAAATTTTCCTAAAATTGAATTGTTTTGGTCATTTTTGAAACCGAAGACTTGAAATCCACTTATTCAATCAATCTTAGGCTAAAAAGAAATTAAATTTTGATTTTGCAACTCCTTCAAAAGACGATTATAGAGTAAAATTTTAAAAAAACTCGAATTCTTTTGGTCATTTTTAATAATTAAGTTTAAACCGAAGACTTAAAATCTACTTTTCCAATCATATTTATGCTAAAAAGACTTTAAATTTTAACTTCGCAACATATAAACTCCTTTGAATGGTTATAAAAAATGAAATTTAAAAAAAAAATGGTTTAAACAGAAGACTTAAAATCTACTTTATCAACCATATTCATGCTAAAAAGACATCAAATTTGCTTCGAAATCTTATTATAAAGTATACTTTCCAATTGAACTTATCAATCAAACATATTTTGTGGGGAAAGTCATATACGAAAAATATTTTTGACAGTCTTTGTGTATAAATACTTATCTTGTGTCAAGGTAAAAAAATCTTTGACAGTATATGTATGTTACTTTAATTTTTTACGATAAATCATTAGAGATCTAGCGAAAATTTCGTCATTTGATCAATTTAGGACTTTTATTGCCTAATTTTTTCTATAATAACTTTATTTTGATGTTGCTGTGTATCACTTTAGACGTATATATATATATATATATATATATATATATATGTGTGTGTGTGTGTGTGTGTGTGTGTGACGAAGCTTGTGGAAAGGCGAAAATTTGCTGTAAATTTAACATCAATTTACGTTTTAGTGTTGCTATAATTATTTTACACAGACACTTATATATATATATATATATATATATATATA